>CM021102.1:426629338-426820925 GCA_007115665.2 Sequoiadendron giganteum | reverse complement strand
GAGAGAGAGAGAGAGAGAGAGAGAGAGAGAGATTTTTCTCTAGTTAGGTTGGGAGGGAGACATGACAAGAGGGGGAGGGGTGGGAGGGAGATACATGAGAGAGAGAGAGAGAGTTTATCTACTTAGGGTGGGAGGGAGAGACTTGAGAGAGGGGGAGGGAGTGGGAGGGATAGAGTTGAAAGAGAGGTAGAGATGGAGAGAGAGGGGAGAGAGAGAGAGAGTTATGTAGTTAGGTTGGGAGTGAGAGACTTAAGAGAGGGAGAGGGGGTGGGAGAGGGAGACCACAGAGAGAGAGATGGATTTATCTAGTTAGGGTGGGAGGGAGAGACGAGAGAGAGAGAGGGAGAGGGGATGGGAGAGAGAGACCTGAGAGATACGAGAGAGAGAGTTATCTAGTTAGGGTGGGAGGGAGATACCTGAGATATGGAGAGGGGGTGGGAGGGAGAGAGAGGGAGAGGGACAGATAGGGAGTGGGAGACAAATAGAGAGAGAGAGTTCTCTAGTTAGGGTGGGAGGGAGATACCTGAGATATGGAGAGGGGGTGGGAGGGAGAGAGAGGGAGAGGGACATATAGGGAGTGGGAGACAAATAAAGAGAGAGATAGAGAGATAGAGATGGAGAGAGACTGAGGGGGTGTGAGGGAGAAACCAGAGAGAGCATGTGTTCTCTAGTTAGTGTGGGGGGAGAGACTTGAGAGAGGGGGAGGGGGTGGGAGGGAGAGACTTGAGAGAGAGAGGGGGTAGGAGGGAGAGACTTAAGAGAAGAGGAGGGGTTGGGAGGGATAGAATTGAGAGAGAGGGAGGGGTGGGAGGGATAGATCTAAGAGAGAGGGAGAGAGGGAGAGAGAGGGAGAGGGAGAGGGAGAGGGAGAGAGGGAGACAAAAGGAGGGAGAGAGAGAGAGTTCTCTAGTTAGGGTGGGAGGGAGAGACTTAAGAGAGGGAGAGAGAGACCTGAGAGAGAGAGAGTTATCTAGTTAGGGTGGGAGGAAGATACTTGAGAGAGAGATTTCTCTAGTTAGGGTGTGAGGGAGAGACTTGAGAGAGGGAGAGGGGCTGGGAGAGGGAGAGGGGGTGGCAAAGAGAGACCTGAGATATAGGGGCTGAGAGGAAGAGAGAGATTCTCTAGTTAGGGTGGGATGGAGAGACTTGAGAGAGGGAGAGGGGGTGGGAGGGAGAGATCTAGGAGAGAGAGAGTGTGTTCTCTTGTTAGGGTGGGAGGGAGAGACCTGAGAGAAGGAGAGGGGACTTAGGAGGGAGAGACCTAAGAGAGATAGAGGGAGTGAGAGATATACCTGAGAGAGAAAGGGGGTGGTAGGGATAAAATGAGGGATATATCTGAGAGAGATGGGGAGAGAGAGGGGGTTGGACCTAAAGCCTAAGCCATCAACCATAAAGCCTAAACCCTAAATACTAAACCCTAAACCCTAAACCATAAAGCCCAAACCAAAGAGAGAGAGAGATGGGGGAGGGAGAGAGTGTGAGAGAGAAAGAAACACAAAGGGAAGGAGGACGGTTGGGATATTAAGAGAGAGGGAGGGAGAGTGAGAGGGAATGAGGGAGGGAGAGGTATTGATGAAGAGAGGTAGAGAGAAGTATATAGGGAAGGAGAGATAGAGAGGGGGAGGAGGGAGGGAGAGAGATAGGAGTAGAGAGGGGAGGAGGGATGGGTAGAGGGAGATAGAAGTGTGATAAAGAGAATGAGAGAGAGAGGAGGGAAGGAGGAAGGTGGAGAGATTGAGAGAGAGAGGAGGGAGGGTGAGAGATAGGCAGAGAGGGATAGGTTAGATAGAGAGAAGTAGAGAGGGAAGGTGGTTGGGATGAAGGAAGAGAGAGAGGAGGGAGGGAGAGAGAGAGGTAGAGAGGGATAGGTTAGATAGATTGAAGTAGAGAGGGAAGGTGGGTGGGTGGAAGGAAGAGAGAGAGGGGGGAGATAGAGAAAATTAGAGGGAAGGAGGAAAGGAGGGAGGGATGGAGGGGGAGAGAGGCTAGATAGATAGAAGTATATAGGGAAGGAGAGAGTGTGAGAGAGAGGTCTAGAGAATAAGAGATAAAAAATGAGTGAGATAGAGAGAGAGAGGCTAGATAGATAGAAGTATAGAGGGAAGGAGAGAGTGTGAGAGAGAGGTCTAGAGAATAAGGGATAAAAAATGAGTGAGATAGAGAGAGAGAAAGATAATACAACTTGCTGATTACTGAAATTTGACATGTAGATTACTAAAATTTGACTAAGTCTGAAATTTTTGAGATCTTCCAAAAACTAGAATTTGCATTATAACTCTTAGAGATCTGAAACCACTCTCAAACATCTTGCCTATATACATGAAATATAACTTAATTTATAAGAAAGTAAATGCCCATATGTAAATTTCAACTTATACTTAAATGTTTATTTCATGTATATAGTTTCCCTATAAGATAACAAGAAGAAAGAGACAAGAAAAAGAGAAGAAAAATAAATCAATGTACACCAAAACGCGAGCGCGTTTTGGAAATGTTTTTTTGATTTCAAAAAATGCATATTTTTTGAAATTTAAACCATAATGCGAGTGCATTATAACGTGCTCGCATTATCTTGATAATGACTGATCCTAGGCTCAGTCATTACCAATCCATAACGCGAGCGCATTTTACTATAACACGCTCGTGTTTTGCTATTTCAGGATAAAAAAGTAAATTGGCCACAAGTTGGCTACCCATTTCCATGCACCTGTCGTTCAGTTAGACCACTTTGGAAAATATGATATTAAATTTTGGGCTTCTTCTTCACAAGTTTGAACATCCTTCAATCCCTTCAAGGTTCTGTGATGTGCATCTGCACGTTTATTTTTGATATCTTCTAGATGCTCCTCTATAGTCCTTACTTCTGACCCATTTCTAGTTTGTTCTTTTAATCTGGAGATGTATGCTTTCAACAAATCAAACATATTTATGAGATTTTCTATAGTGGACACTAATGTATCAATTCTTGCACCAGGAATTACCTCTTGTAAAACTTTTATACCTTCATTCATTTCATGTGTACCTCCTTTTTCATGCTCATGTTAGACCACATCAGTTTGCAATCTTCCTTCTTGCTTAGTCTCAACCAAAGGAATAACAATACTTTTCCTTTTCTTACTTGTCCTCCTAGAACTACCAAAGGCTTCGGTTTTAGACTTGTCCTCTAAAATTGATTTGTTAGGGTCCTTAAGGCTTCCTAGAAGCACTTTTGCATAATGAACAACTTCCTCCTCACTCACTTCATAATTTAACTCAAAAGTCCAAACAAGTTTAGGCTCAATTGCTTCCATGAAGAAAAATTCAATGGAGACAAGGAAATTGATATCTCTGGAAACCTTTCCACCACACTCTTAGGTATTATTCTTCTTTCATTCATTCTCATCTGAAAATTTCCAAAGAATGTTGCAAGAACATTCTCTTAAGCATCTAATCCACCAAGATTCCCATAAGATTTCTTATCTAATGTGCAACCAATTTTGTATTTGGCCATTCTACTTTTCCAATTACTGGTATTTCCTTCATGAAGTAGAAAAGTAAACAAATTATCAAGGTACCATACTTGAATGTATGCTTTTTGTTCCTTTTGATTTCCTTCAGATTCTTCATCAAGTGCTATCGAACTAACTCACAAAGATCATAATCAACACCATTTTCAATCATGTTAAGTGTAATATGAGAAACAGTAGCAGAGACTGTATAGCCATCGTTAGGTAGGAATGTTTTATGTCCAACAAGCATTGCAACATATCGAATAGTTGAATTCCCAAATGTACTCAAGGCGAGTTCCTTTCCTTTGAGAGTTGCACTAGTCTTTTCAATTAATTCTTTGATATTGACAGAATTCCACCTTGGAACTAGTCTGAAGGACCATAAACTAGTTAAATCCCTTATTTCTTCCTTGGTTATTGAATATGCATCGTCAATCCAAATAGATTAATTGTGAATCCTTCTCAATACAATTCTAATGCACCTCTTATTTAATTCAAACAATGGAAACTCCCGCCACACATCCAATTTCTTTTCAAATGGGTTTTACATTCTAGTTTTATGGCATCATCATTTCCTTCCAATTCGCTTGTCCATAAAACACTTAACCCATTAGAGGACATATCTTCTATTTTCCCATGAATGTATGCATAAATATCCTTAGTAGGTGAAACTCCTAAGGGAGTGCCAAAAAATGCACCTGTCGGTCTTCCAACATAACTTTCCAAGAATGCCTCTTCAATTTAGCTTGTGGTCTCTTTGAGACATTTACTATCTTTGACCCTTCCATTACATCTAAAATACAAATTTCTGAGAAGAATTGAGTATGCAGAATACCTCTTGAACTTGCTTCGACAAAAAATAAGGAGACGCCTTGAATCCACTTCTTCTTCAATCTACTTCTCCTTCACATCAACTGAATTCGTCTTTTCAAATACATTTTTAACTCCATGATTTGACTTGTGTCAATAAATGCTTCAGAAAAAGCTAATAAACTTTGAAACCTTGTATCCACAGTTAGTTTACAGAAGCTTCACAAACTTTTGCATCACAATTTTTCCTTTCGTAACTTTCTTCTATTACTTCAAAAATTCATCTTCCATGATATATCTTCTTGCCAAGTCTTGACACCTTACATTTCCAAGGGGCTATTAGAATTTTATGTTATTTCTCCCCCTATGCCCATGCCTTGGTTTAATTTTCAAGTGAATTATTTGCACCAGAGGGAGGCACATATGAATTTGAGTTTGTGATTCATCTTTGTTCTCAAACTCCTCTTTTTTTCTCCATACCTTTTCTATTTCCTTCTTAACCCCAATAGGATCAATTTTATTCATAGGGTCATTCCTCTTTACCAAATTGGACTATCTTCTATTTTTGCTTCTGCAAACTCTTGAAATATGTCTAGGCTTGTTGCAAAAGTAGCATACAACACTTGTCTGACTTCTATTCATCCTTGATCTACACTGGTTAGCCTTATATCCAAATACATTGCATATATAACAATAGCCATTGAAATATTGAAACATTCTCCCAGTATTATATCTATTCATCATCTGGCTTTTGCACTAAGTGTTTCTATGTTCAAATTTCTTGCATGCAAAACATTGTTTGGAGAAGGATACAACATCCTGATTCATTCCACCTCTACATTCTATTGCCTTATGTACAAATTTATAGCATAAAAAACAAATACCATTAAAAGATGGGTACCTTTGAGCATTTGGTTGTCTGATAGGAGGTCTTCTAACATTGCTTCTTTGATTTTTGAATTGTCTCTTATTGCCTTGAATCTTCTTTTGATTTTCAACCTTGGTAGGTGCCTGATTTTCCTTTAAACTTTTTCCTTCTTCAATTCCTAAGCCACCTTTGTCCTTAGAGGGATTTTGTATTGTAATTAATTCATCAAGCATTGTGGTGCTTGTTTTGAACTTCTCCTCATGTATTTTTTCCTTTTCCAGATCAAATTTGAGATTTACCACTTCTTTTTCAAGTCTAGAGCATTCTTCTGCCTTGATTTGTACCAATGCATTCAGATATTCCTCAATCCTTCATTTTTCTTCCATTTTCACTTTCAATTCAATAATTTCTTCATTTGCTTGCTTCAATTGTACATTGACTTCTATATGTCTTTCTCTGAACTTCTTGATCTACTATCTCAACTTTTTGATACATTCATTTGCTTCTCCTAAGCTTTCCTTCAGACTTTTTTTTTTCTCAATTTCAACTTTGTCAAGATTGTCAAGAGAAACCTTAAGTTATTTTTCAAACATGCAACCATCTTTTACAAATTCAATTGCAAAAAAATTTCTCAGATGAATAGGATACTTCTTGTTATCCATGTGTTCAAACTTCCAAAATATTCCTTGAGCAAGCTATTAGACGTTTTTGAAGGAACTAGGCTCCAATACCAATTGTTGAACATTCAAAATACTGAGAGGGGGGGTGAATTAGTATTCTATTAAACTTTTGAACACGACTTATCCAATCATCAAAACATATGAATAGAAATAAAGAATGAAAGCATGAAGCATCCACAAAGTCACATAACACATGAACACCAAGATTTTTACATGGAAAACCCAAAATGGGAAAAACCACGGTGAGGAATAGCTCACAATATATTGTATCCGAATATAGTAAATTACAGGGGCTCACTGCCAAGACACACTATCCTTATAAGGCTCACAACCAAAGTTTAAATAAAATACAAAAATGGATCATTGCCAAAGTATGAACTGATACAAAGTGCACCTCCCTTATGTTGTATTTCAGTTCCTTTGAAGCTCAGTATATAAAGTACTACTCTGCTTAGAAATTGCTCAACAACTCTACTCTTATTTTGATCTCTCACCACTGAATTCACATGTTCACATCATATGAGACCACTCAGACCTGATATATCATTCATGATCATTCTTTTGTCTTCTCAACTCCAAATTATCTCATATATATATATATACATATATATATATATATCCAATTATATTCACACACTAATTAGGTTGGCCTAATTAGATGTAAACAAAAACAATCCAAAATAGATTTTTTCAGCACCATACTTGATTCAAAATCATCTTCATGCCCAAGCAAAACGTGCAATACTTAATTTAGGTCGGTATGGATCTAACATACATCCAACTAACATCCACAATGTGTATTTAATCTTCTCAGCACATATCATGTATTAGGCCGACTAGGAATTGAACTTAATCACAAAAACTTCCTATCATACATATGCTTCCCAATACACACAACTTCTAGATTTGATCTTTCTTCAATTCTCATTTCGCCGACATCAGTGAGACTATCTTTAGAACTATAACACAAAAACATTCTTCTCAAGGAAATGCAGAGTTTCCCACACTGATACACTCAACAAAAAGATGGCAGTGATATACAAAGTTGAACTTTGTCATTGATATTTTCTAGTCCGCTTCACAAAACTTCTCAAATTTTTGAATATAGTTGTATAGGCCAGTCATAATGATATAGTTAAAATCTCAGAGTTATACCTTTTCTTGTGATGAAGTGTAGACCCAAAAATTGACACACTAAACCACACCATTGTCAAAAGATAACACTTAGCCAAATTCCTAACATATCAACTTTCTAGTATAGTTAGTACTATACAAATGACACCAAAAACGATTCCCCAAAATGTTGACATCAATGACAACACTAGGTCATCCGAATCAACCTATGTATGTACACTTCATGCTCATGTTTCCAAACTACATCAACCATGACAGACTTCCAGACTTCCACAAAATCTTTACCATTGCTAGATGGACATCATAGCAACATAGAGGATGCTTCATGGAGGTACTAATTTCAAATATGCATTTATGATATTTATCCATTACCACCAAATTTCAGTAACCATTTTATCCTATCTATCATTTGCTCTATTTATCATATATTATAGTATTATACATTTTAAAATTTTATTCCTTATTCTTTTGGACATGCTTTCACTTAATCTTGCCACTTGGGGGCAAGGAATTGTTGCTTTTTATGGATTATATAGGTTTATTCCCACTCTCATTAGGGAAAATTGGGAACATCTTTAACATGTGTTCCAACACACATGTTTCTCAAACATTGAAGTACATCTTAGGTGTGTATTCCATATTTAGTTTCCTTTATCAACCATTCCAAGTATTTTTCACGATCAACTTTCTTTTATCAATCACAATTTTACGTTTGCATATCATGCTCATTTATCATACTTAGCTAACAATCATTATTTTTTGGATTTTATTTTATTTCCTCCTTGATTTATGTCCACTACTTCATAGTGCACAAGATTCAAGAAGGCATTAATGACTAGTTATATTTATAGTTTATGCATAATTCATAGGATGGTGTTGTCCCTTCATTGGTATGGCAATTTTGATGGACATGCCTGATACATATTGGGAACAAAAGGAGCACACACTTGTTTCAATAACTCATTTTTTTAGATTTAAAATAATCCATATCCTTTTTATAATCATTACTTCTTTTATTTATCATTTGGGACAATTATATTTGTAATGCATACCAACATGGGAGGAAATTTAGAGGATAAGATTACATGTAAGGATTTTATAAATTAAATATTTAGTTAATTGGATATCAAATATTGAAAATATATGACCAAAATAACTTCATTACTATTGTAAAAGTTCAATTTTTTAAATGACAATAAAATTGATGAAGATAAATTTAGTGAGAAAAATAAAAAAAGAAATTATAGATGGACAAGCTCATAAACATCTCCTAGGAAAAACCTTTTGGGAAAAACCTAGCCATTAAATCTAGTGCCACTCACTATATTAATTCAAACTAGAGATTACAAATACAATGAGTTTTTGTACACCTTAGAGTTTGATGCCAAAATATTGAAAGAGTTTCAATAAAATACTAATAAGATATCCCCACACAAAATCTTCTCACGTGACAACCAAAATAGGCCTCAATATATAAAGAACCCGCAAATCCAAATGTCCAAATGTCCAAATATGTACACTCAAGTTATGACTTCAACTTCCAATAATGTCCAACTTACATGTAACTCATTTTCTCATAAATGCTTTGTAACTCCCATTCTCATACTCTTACAACATAAGTTTATCATAACTAGCCTTCCAAGTGGAATTTTTTGTCATACAAATAAATCCTCTAAATCCCTCCAAGGGAGATGACACTCTATTGATGAGGGTTTTAAAATTACAACACAATGAAATGTTATAAATTTTAAGGATTGCAAGGTGTACAAAACATTGAAAAAAAGATCTTAGCATTGTTTGACTTGTGTATATTGGAAAATCATAAGGGAAATGCTATGATAGATCTACCAAACAAGGGAAATTCCCATGTCCAATCAATACCATATATACTTCTCCATGCCCAAAGGCCTAACCAACAAGGCTAAAATATTTTCAAAAAGTGTCCAACTTTTAAATAATCACCCTTTAATCATCCATTAATTTAGGAACAAAATGGTACTACATATTAATATCCTTTTTTGTGTGTGAAACAAAGGGTTCTTAGCCAAAAAATAGCAATCTAGCAATCATGGAAAATTTGTACTATACCCCATCTCAAGCCAATATAAAAATAAAACATTTGAAGCCAAATGACCTCCTTAAAAGTGTAGGTAGCTACCATGTACTTAAAATCCTATAGCTAAAAGAGAAACCACAACTTTCCTCTTGATCATCCAATTAATTGTATCACTAAAGAGGTTAAAAATGTTGCCACTAGTAGATCTTTTATTAACAAATATCTCCAACTTAATCTAAATCAACAAAGCCCTACATTCATCTCCTTGCCTAACCAAGTTGCTCCTTGGTAGCAAATAGAATACTTAGGTTTTTCAAAGCTTTGTAAGATATTTAAATCTAGATTGGAAAAATATAAAGTTGGATACACTTGTCATTTGGTTGTTAGAGAAATGTTGGATTATCAACTTAGAATCCCCATAGGTGGTAAATTTTTTGAGTTTTTCTTTAACAACAACAAGAAGTTCAAACTTGTATCCCATAAGTTCAACAATATTATTTAAAACATGTACTAAACTCATAATTAAATATAAACTCTTAGAATGTGGTTCTAACCAAAAAACTGTATCTAGCAACATCAATGTCAAGATTTGACTTTGAAGCCCCTTGAAAAAGAGTGATATAGTTGAAATGGATTTCCTAAGAAGGGTAGTCAGACAAAGAAGAGCTAATAAAAGCAACAAGATTCCATCATTGAAGGATGTGCACAAATATAGATAACATGTTGAAATTTTGTTTCTTTCTAAACAAAGCCTTAGCATTTTCCATGGTAGCATGTTAGATCTTGTAAATCAAAACATTCTTTAGAGTAGATAAATCTTTGAAAACTCTTTTATTCTTGATCATCTTAATAAACCATAGGCAAAAAAAGGTAATGAATACCATAATGTATTGATAAAAAAAATACCTTTAAGAAAATTATTAAATTATTTATTCCATTGTTGAGAAAAAATTATAAGTTGCGCATGTTTCTTAAGAAAAATACAAAGCTAAGAAAGAGAGATCCAAATAGATGAGGCTTCTTCACATTTTTAAAAATAATGTGAGTTTGATTCTCGCAATTCTGAGAACATCTAAAATGAACACTCAAGGTGTCTTCCTTCCTAACAAATGAGATGGGCAAGTTTTTAATTCTAAGTTGGCTCATAGACAAGATAAGAACCCTGGGCACAAAAAGGCTTAAAGGTTTCTTACCAAGGGTAGGCTCTTCCTGACATCAAATACCACATCCATTTTTTAGGTACCATAAAATACTATTTTTTATTCCATTAGATATGACAATCAAAGAATATAATTTAGAGAACTTGTTTTTGTGGATTGGCATTAAGTAAATTCATTCCATGATTCTCATTATATTTATAAGAAATTATCTACTTCTATTGGAGGTTTTTTAGGGTCTAAACAAACTTATCCCCACGTGTAATTCTCATGATGGTTGTAAATATAATCACTAGACCACTATGCAAATTATGTTTAGTAACCTGTTTCCTAGTAACAATATATAATTTCTTCCTATGAGTTTGATTGTCCACTTGCTATAAAATATCCCTAAGTTATTATTTAAATTTTGGATAATTGAATCAAGGTGGCACATCATGAGTTGGTAAATAAGATGGCTAGAAATAATAGATTTGATCAAAACACATCTCCCAACAAGACTAAGCCACCCATTGTTAAAACCCAAAATTTGCTTATCAATATTTTTAAAAAAAAAAACCAAGAGTCACAAATCTTTAGTTTAAAGCTTCTAAAAATTCCTAAGTATTTAAATGGACCAATAACTTCATGGTAAAATTGAAGGATTTTTTTTTCTTTTTTTAGTAGTATAAATGTTTATAGAGGAAAGTTTGTCGGTATTGTTGATAGATCTAGAAGCAACAATAATTTATTAAGATAACACTTTAGCCTTCTATCATTCAATTTAGTTGCTTCCTCTAACAAGATGGTCTTGTTAACAAATTAAGCTTTAGTAATCTCCCCAACCCCATCAATAAACTTGAATCTTGTAATGGCCTTGGCTCTCCTTTCAATTGAGAGGGATCTACTCAAAGACTTAACTAGAATAATGAATAAATAGAAAGATATGGTTAACCTAAGTGCATGCTTTTGATAGCCTTAAAAATATATTTGGGGCCCTATTGAAAATAGGTTCCACTACTTCATAAAGCTAATCAATATAAGATTTGAGCCTTAATAATTATTCTTCTTGTCTATGTTTTCATTTCTAGCAAAGAAAGAATAATTTCTCTTATATTGAAGAGCTTTATTGGAAGGCTTAATCTCCAAAATTTGTTCAATTTATCTAGTTTGAGTAGAAAGGACTATTTTGATCTATAAAAAATGGGATGAGATTTAATCAATTTTTTAAAGATCAACTTTTAATCTAGAGATTTTATCCCGAACATCACTAGAGAGAGATAAAGAGTTCTAGCTACATTTGATCCTCATATGAAAATATTATCAATGAACCGAATTATAATTATATTTATAGGGAACATTGACCTTATTTTTACTACTACCAATATCCAAAAGAATTGGTTTGTGATAAAAATCCTTTCTTTGATTGATTTATTAATAACTAAATGGAAGGAAGTTAGGATATCATTCTAGATTAGAGACCTATAGTCATTTAATAATGAAGTTATCTCTAACTCTTCTATTGGACCATGTGTATTTATTTCTAGAGAGTTTGATGTCTTGGATACTAACCAAACATATAATCCCCTCAAAATGGCCCCTACAAGGATCTCTAGTTCTTAAACTACCTTTTTTTCAAAAGATAAAATATAATATTGAAATCACCTTCTAAGATTAGAGAGATTTGGTTCACTTTGATGTCCATCAATATTGGTAAGGCTATTTGTATCTCAAGCTATTAGAAGGCATTTAGAGGGTTCTCTAACATTGTTAACTTCCACTTTAATTGTGTAGTCACAATTTATATACATTTGTAATTTTATGTTATGCCTTTAGCTTGCTTTGGTTTTGCAAGGAAGCTAAGGTAGCATAACAACTTCCGGCACTAATCTTGAGAGGAGGATAATGCAAAAAATTATAATTTTTTTTCAAAAGATATTAGAACTTAAACATAAAAATCATGCATACCACAACATAGTGATTTACGTGGGAAAAACCCTTTTGAAAGAAAAAAACCCACACTCCAAAAGTTGCCCAATATATTATTTAGAAATTACAAAAATTATATTATATTTGTAGAGCAAGCTTCTCACAAGAGGTTCAGAGGCAACATGACCACTATCAAACTCTCAGATTACATCACAATATCGAGTTGTAATACACTGCCCTCATAAAATAGGGTTGCCTTCTAAGGCAAGTCAAGCCAATAAAATATTGACCATTAGATCTGAAACTTAATGATGGACAATCCAAATTCCCAATAATAAAATATACATAAAATTTTCCTTTCGAGGGCATTGCCCTCAAGCCTCCATCGAGACGTGCGACCCTCAAACCCCCTGCTGAGCCACACGACCCCCAAACCCTTCGACCCTAAGCTTACGCATCAACAATACCTTATGTAATTGCAAGGTTAAGACACATTTTCTCAACAAGTTTTCATTCCCTTACCACAATATAGGGATCATTTAAGCCTTTACTAGATTGATAAAAAAAATTATCACACTCTAATTCTTCTTACTAACTTGAGATGAATGACATGGATATTGGCCTCATACTTGGAATAAAATTACCTTTCCTTTATTATTTAAAAAACCCTATCATAATAGTATTAATTTGATTATATGACGAATTACTAGCTATTCTAGTTAGTAATGGTGTATTTATTCCTATTTTTCTATTTTGTATAAAAATAGATTAAATGCTAACAATTTTGGTGGAAAGATTTGTTTCTAATGAATGACAATTTATAAATTATTTCTAACAACGATCCACATATGAATAGAGTTTGATTTTTTTTGGGTTGTGTAGGCTCCTCCATTTTAATGATTTTGATATGACAAATGTTTCTAATGTTTAAAATAAAATAAGAGTTAGATAGTTCTTTCACTAAAAAGTCCTTTAAGGTTATAAAAACTCAAACCATTTAGCTAATAGCAATTCACCTAAATTATTTTATAAAATAAATCAATGATATTGACTTTAAAATGATAATGATTTTTAAAGATTAAAATGTACAATGAATAATAACAAGTTATAATTATTAATTATATGATATCCTCCTACCGAGGGACTAATAAGTTTGCTTACTGCATGGTCCCATATGGGGCTTGGGCTCCGTTTTTCACAGAAGCAGAAGGTCTCATGGGAAAAAAATTCTGTGACAAAATTAATTGGAATCTTTTCCAGCCCAAACTGTTTTGGGCTGAAGATTTTAGCAAGTGAGATTGAGGTGAGGCTAAAAATTGCCCCACCTACTTAAGAGGGAAAAATTGGAGAGAAATGATGTTTATTTATTAATTTTGTATTCACAGCATTTCATTCCAGCTTCATGGGACCACCAATCTGCTTAAATCTTGAAGCTTAACTTTTTACACTAAACTGCACAACTAAATTCATAGGATCACCAGCTTCAAAATATTCCAAAAAAAATTCAACAGATTCTGCTCTGGATTTTTAGGAAGCCCCCCTCCATGGGACCGTGCCCTTAGTTCTTTCTAATTGAAATAGATACCTACGTAATTCTCCCCCAGGTAAAACTATTTCATTGTCAGAGAGCTATTTCAGCACGCATCATAGTACAGCAATTGTAATTGTTTAGTGCAAAGATGCAAACAAATCAATGGAACGTTGTCCTCACATTTCATTCTCTTAATCTCTTCAACACATTTCCTTCAAGAGAAATCCAAGTCTTCAAATGTGTGTACTGCATTATGATTTGAGATGAAGTAGAAAAAAACTCTGATTTAATAGCACCAGACACCAACTCTCGAACAAGCTCCATAAAGCATTCAAATTTGCAGATTCCAACTTTAATGAAATCGATTAGATCACAATCAACCAATAAGCAATCAATACTCCTATAAGTTCTCCAAAAGCATTCAGTTTTTTACATATTCCAACGCTAATGAAATTGATTGTGTCATCATCATATAGTTAACAATCAATACACTAATACCTGTACAACGTAAGCACAACGCTATTTCAAACACATACAAAAATAAGTTTTGCTTAGTTCTTTATTATAGAAGCCATTACAGCCTCAAAGTATGCTATAGCATATGTAAGGGTCTGTCTAGATGGATATCAGTTAAGTCCTCTTCAATCATATTGAATTTCAAATAGTCTCCCCAACCGCTGCAGCATTCAATTATCCATCGGGTGGGTCTTCCTCAGATGTCCATACAATGTCCTTCAGCGCGGTAGAAAAATTCTTATAGAACTGCAATATTGAAGAAACATCATCAGCACCTCTACAAATCCAAGCTTTACATCTATAGTACTGATTTAAGAGCTGCTTTCATGTTTGAATCAAAATCAACATTTAATAAAGAAATGGAGACTCATAAAGTTGTATTTTCTTTAATGATCACCTTGTTGTACTCTAGTGTATCACCGCCAGCCTTTTTCATTTCCACAACAAAAAGAGAGGGAGAAACTTCAAAAACCTGCATACGTTTCAATGCGATCTTGGCCAAGGAATACATTGAAACTAGCAGAGCAAAAACAACAGGGCTTGTGTGCACATTCAATTTATTACATGCTAAAAAGCTGAGATTTCAGATTTTTCTGCATTGACTCCAATTTTTCTGAGTTAAAGCAAATTTTAGCAAATTGAAAACATTAGCTTACCTCTGTAGCTATAGAAAGATGGCCCTTACGACCTGTTTCAGATCCCTGAAGCCTCATCTGTGCAAAGAGATGAGGAACATCACATGAATATAAATACATAACCATGAATGTACACTAATAAACATCTATATAAATGTTGAAAAATAATTTAGAAAAAGGCTGATTTCTCAAGGCTTATATGTAACAAAGGCATCTCTCGTCCAAGGAGGGTGACACTGGGTGGCTAGGGGCAAGGAGCTGTGGACAATCGTGTCGTAAGTGATAGTAATCTGGAGAACAAACAGTTCAAGATCTGCTTATGTCTTTTTGATATTTGCTCTTGCACATTATTTTCAAGGGCATATATTGGGCATCTGCTATACTATTTTGTTTTTAAGATATCTTGAGAAAAGCTAGAAAGAATTGTGGAGATAACTGTTCAAGGCATTTCCATGTGGTATTTTGTTTGCTAAAGTTGGTTCTGGAGTAATTCTGAACCAATTTTTTTTTTTTCTGGTTAAATGCCCAGTCAGTGTTTTAAGAGGAACATTTATACAACTGCAGCATGCCTATGAATATCTTGCCTTGTAGTGGTGGTGGTATTACAGCCTCTAATCTCTTTCTACCATTGCTACAGGTTGGAGACTTTCTGATGAAGATCAATATTCAAAGTTCATAGGCCCCATAGCCTCTCATCAGCCCATCCAGCCATGCCATTGCCCTTACCTGTGTAGTTTGTTTACAGATAAGGATTTGCAAGACTAAGCAGTTTCATTTCAATCTCTACCTTTTTCCTACTAGCAAAATTATCATTTCAACAAAATGCTACTTGAGCTCACTGAATTAAATTCCTGGGAAGATTTGACCTGAGCCTATGCTTGGATCCTTAAGAGTTCACTACAGTCCAAGAAACCATTTCCAGTGAATATAAATATTCAAATTTTGTAAGCCCAAGGGTCTCTCGTTAACCCATGCATTCATGCCTTTATCCTTCACTGCATGGTGCTGTTACAGTCAAGGATTGATAAGTGTAGGCATTCTCATATTGATCCCACCATTTTGTTGCTGAAAAACCTATCAATTTCAACAAAAGTCTTCTCTCAAGCTCATTGTTACAAGCTCATCCTTCACGAGTTAAAGTTGAGCATGACAGTGGGACTACAGAATGTTTGTTAAAAGAAAAATGTGTTGATTTGCATGGATAAGACAAGTTGGTACATATGGCAGATGTCAGACATCACCACATCAACTATAAAAATATACTAATGCTAATATTTTCTGACAAAACCCAACCTTGTAATCTCTTTTTTTAACATTGAAACCAAGAGGCTTTGCACTCTCCTCCATTTTTGTGATGATCTCAGTAGCTGGATGCTTGGATGTGAAAAGTACCTCCTGTTTAACACCCTGCACAGTAGACAACAAAATCAGTCTAGTGTTTGAGCTCTAAGCCTCATTGGCTCAAACTCAAAAGATTCAAGAAAGAAAGAACAGTTCTATGTGGGTATGGTTCAATTTATAATACTTTTACAGATTTTTCTTTCCTCTGATTTTTAGAATTTACTTTAGTAAAACGACTGTGATACCAAAATGACAGAGTCTAATAGTAAACATCAAAATTAATATTTTTCAATATAAAGAAATTTATAATACTTAAAAATTTAACACACCTGTTTTCTCTCAAACAGACCAGATAAATTGAGCCCCTTTGACATGGAAATGAGATCAAATGCATTCATAAGGGAAGGCTTTGTCCCCTTTGGTTCTTTCTGTTCTGCTACAAGGTTTTCCTGTATTTGACAAAGTTAGCATCTTGTTTCAATGCCTGAATATACATTTATCAACTCTCAGTATAGTAGCTCTAAAAGTATAACCTGTCAGACACGGTCTACTCCAAAGACAAAATTGTAAAAACACAAAGAAGACCCAACTTGCAGATTCTGTACTGGAAAAATGAGACTATGATTTATTATTTACAGATGTATATTAAAGCCCAAGTAATTGTCCACAGATAACTGATTATTAGTGCACAAGTGACTTTTGCAGTGTTAAAGGAGAGCAAGGATACAAGCATAAAAAATCACATTTAACTTTTAAGATGTCCCTCACAGTCTCAAAAATGTGGTTATTGTGTCAGCAGGGAACACCAACCTCGCATGCCCAAATGGCTTCTCTGTGTGCCTAATACTGTTATCATGCTCATCAAGGCTTCCGGAGACAGAAAAAAGCTATAACTACCGCAATGACTTTGTTCTTTTCATAAATTTGTAATAAAGAAGTTACATTCACTATTGTTGGAACTAAGAGTAACAAGTTCATTTCCGAGCATAGGTCCTAAAGCTCATTTTGGGCATCCTAACTTTGGATAATTGACAATTAGCACTTCAAAAAGATGGCAATATAGTAGTGAAGGCACTGGAATGGTTAGGATGATATTCCCCACTGACCTTATTAGTAATTAATTTTGGTTATTCCTGCTCATTACACTTGAGTGTACAGGCATGCATGAGGACTAATTTGCAAGATTTTTGCCCAGAAGGTAAAGTACTCTGCACTGATTGCTAAGCAGTTTGAGCAATAAATTAGTTTTGATGTATAACAGTGTTATCAATGTGAGAATTGAGTTTTCAAGGCAAATTTACAAGTACAAATTACAAATAGTGGCTCTGGTTCAAATGTTCCAAACCAAAGTGCAAGCATGAAAAGAATGAGCAGCAGAACAGGAAAGTTATATTGTGAGACTCTGTAGCAGTGATTCATCAATCTTGTTGCGATTGAAGTGATTTATGAACAGCTTGAAGATTAAATTTTCTCTAGATTATGCTTTTGATGAGTTTACATTGTAAGTGGTTTGCTTGGTAATGAAATATGACCCCAAAATAAAGACCTTGATGACTTAAATGCATAGTGTAGCCAATTATACAATTTATGATTTGTTTAAATGCTATCATCAAAGATGTTATCGGCCATACATGATGAGGAAATCTGCACCCACCATTGTGAAAGTTTAACCCACCAAGCAGCAAGGAAGGACTACCTCAAATTAGCAGTTTATTAAGGCAAGGGGGTTGTGGAATTAAGAAACTCCCTTCCACCTTTTGGGTGTTTCTTTCAAGGAAAAGAATTTTGGGAAATGTTATTAGAGAATCTAGCAGCGCCCAATTCAAGGATAACCCCCCTACGAAACTTGTTTGTTTCAAGCACGCAAAACGAGGCGATTCTTCAATCACCCTCAACGCGTAGTCCTTATGATCAAATTGTTCGTTTGAACATCTCTCGATCATCGTCTTTCAAAAATCTCCGAAACAAGTATTTTTGTTAATTCCCTTCTGTCGGGAGTTAGTCATTTTTTTGATGGTGCAGGAGCACTGATTTTTAGCGCCCCTACACCACCCTTCACCTCAAAAGTTTTAACTTCAGGTGCAGGAGCGCTGATTTTCAGCGCTCCTACACCTAGGGTCCCTTCTTAGGTGCTCTTCATTTTGTTTTATTGGTGCGCAAGCGGTGTTTTTCACCGCTTTTGCACCTTTTTGCATTTTAACTTGAGTGTTCATGGCGCAATTAATGCATCTAAAAGTTTTTTTTAATCATTTATAAGCACATTTTAGGTCATTTTGACTTTGTTCTAGTTCATTTCGCCACCTCCTTGCGCGGTTCTTTCTCCAAACTTCTTGCAACCCGATTTCGAGGATCTCTTTAAACATCGAATTAGGGTTTTTGTAGCCATTCCCGCCAGGTATGTTGTTTCTCTCTTCATGTCCTTCGTCACTCATCCTTCCGTTTTTTATTATCTTTATTTCCTTTTCATGTTGTTTAGGGTTTTTAAATCTTAGCATTCACTTTCAAAATCTTCTACCTTCTTTCCATATTCGATTTTGTTCTTGGTATTTTTGTTAGGGTTTAGTTTGTGTTGGAATCCCTATGTTATTTTATCTCCACATTGAATTTCCTTCGTCGCTCTGTGCTTCTTTTAACCTTCAAGCGTATCACCCACGAGCGGCGAATTTTCAAATCCATGCATGATAAAGCTTCATGCTATTTGAAAGATCATCATTCTCAGGTGCTCAAGCGGTGATTTTCACCGCTCGAATACCAGATTCCCAATTCATTCAAATGACATGGTGGTGAAATTGTTCGCCATCACACAGAACAACTTACCTATTTTCTCAAGTGCTCGAGCGATGAAATTCACCGCCCCAGCACTAAAGCTATCTTCAAACACTTTGGTGTCAGAGCACTGAAAATCAACGCTCCGACACCAACAAACTCTTCTCCATGGTGTCAAAGCGCTGATTTTCAGCGCTCCTACACCAAAAACTGCTTTTTCTTCGTAACACCTAGAAACGCATCATTTATCGCTTTGAACTCCATTTTGCTGCTTACGCTCCATTTTCCATGCCTCATAGCCAAAATGCAGTTACTCCAAATTGCCTTGCTCACGCTTTCCAACATTGCAATTTTCTCCTAGCACCTGTTGATCCACTATTCTTGCAGTTCATATCAATTTCTCATCGGGTGACCCTCAAAGGTGATAATTCTTCAGTCTTGACTTCTCTAAATGACAACCAAAGAACCTCGTCGTCTTCCATCAAATAAGGGAAGATGAAATACAAATATCAGGGTGTCTTTCCGCCAACTATGGTAATCTCAAAGGTGGATGAAATTAAAGACACCGAAATTGGTCATCAAGACCTACAAGATTTTGTGAAGAGAATTCAGAAAACACCATTAGAAGATAACTTGAGATCCATTGTTCATAGCAACTTGCATCTAGTGTCAACATTTCCAACTACCGCTCACAACACAGAGTTCGTGCTCCAAGTTGCATCTCACTACATCTAAGATGACAAAAGTGTGAGAGATTCCTCGGGTCAAGTCATGATGAGATTAGATCCTCAATTCTTTGACATTGTTTTCAAAGTCCCACATATGGAACAATATGCACCGATCTCAATTCAACAAGCATAGGAGATTTTTGATAAAGATTCTAATAAAGCTAAAACATTGATTAACTCTCAGTGGTTGAAAACTCCTAGGCACTCAATTTCCAGATGGCCTAAAGGGCTTCCTTGAAGTGACTTCAAAGAGTACGTCAGGGATATGATTACTCTTTTGAGCAGGGTGAAGGGCTTGCCTCAATCATTGCCATTTTCAAGATTGGATGTATGAATACATCCGCATAATCAAGATAAAGAAAGCTCATATAGACTGGGGGACTCAAATCAGTGATGAAATTCATGAGTAGCTGATCAATGTACTAGCCACTTTGAAATTCTACTTGACTGCTTATTTGGTGTACGTAGCTGCAGTTATGAGGCAATTCCCAGGTTTGTCTACAAAGGGAAACAAACACTCTATACCTGTGTATGATTATTATTATCAATTGAATATGAGAGAAAGCTTCCATCATTCAGAAGAGTTACAGATGCCTTCTTTGCACCCCTACTGTTTACTTTTGATCCAACTCTTGAAAAGAAAAGAGTATCGGATGAGGCTTACAAACTTGTTAACAAAGTTGGTTGTATCTTTTTGCAATTCCCAACCTTTACTTACACAAGAGTAGGTTGCTATACTAGGTGTCCCTACATGCTACCCAGGTATCCCTCAGATAAATGGATTTTAATGGAACTATGCAGACAGCTTATTTCAATTCACAAGGAACGAATGGGAATTCATAAGCCAGGGTTCAAGTTTCCATTGACTATTGAAAGGTACACTATTAAAAGTGTACAAAAGGCCAAATTTTTCTATGCAGAAATGCAGATAATGACTATCAGGACTTATAAGCATAGACATGACTTTGACAACCTTGATTTGAAAAGGAAACTTAAGGTGGGTCACTGACATGTTTATTGTTTTGAAGACATATGGGCGAAATGCAGAGATGAAGAGGACATTTGCAAAATGGATTATTGCAGGTTAACCATAAAGCAGATCAGGGATCTTGGTGTTGTTGACCTACCAGAGGATTTCAAAGATCCTGGCGACATCATGAACGCTGCCTATGATGAATATAAAATCTCTAAGAGACCTTTGCCTCCCATTCAATGGTCTAAAAAGGAAAGCATATCCATTAGGGAAAGGCTTGCCCCCAAATTGTCCAACACAGCGGAATGGTTGCACAAGCATGGTTTCCAAATGAAAGCTTTCGGGACAGAATCAGAAGGAGAGGCACCTGGAGCCGAAGCCAGCCAACAACAGGAACTTCGCGCAAAAGAGAAGCATGCAGCTACTCCTTCTTCCCACAAAGGTCCTAAAATCAAGTTCACTGTTGGCAAAAGGGATACACGGGCAGTTGAAGAAGAAAAGGCCACAAAATCCGAATCTACTCACTCAAAAGGGGAAAGGACCTATTTCTGAAGAACAAGAATTTGAAGGTGAAGGAAATGAAAGCGAAGAATCGATTTCTAGAGAGGATTCTAATGAAGAAGATTCTAAAGAAGAAGAGGATTCTCCAGAAGATTAAGATACTGAAGAAGATGAGGGTGAACAAGAAGGTGATAAAGAGGATTTCAGGCATGACGAAGAACAAACCCTTTCTCCACACGAGAATATTGTTGAAGACCTTCCCCAAACGTCATCGCCCATTACTTCAAATATTCCTTACACACCTAATCCTAACACTCCTCCACCCCCTCTTCCTACTTCACCTCTCCCTACATCAACCATACATGCAACATCAACAATGTTTGCTACTTCCCCCACAGTTTCGAATATTCAAGCTGTTGATATTTTATCAAGCTCTCCATCATCTATTCCCAGTTTGTCATCTCCATCTTATGACATCACTTCCGAATCAGAATTCAACAAGTTTATGAAGGAATCTCTGCAAGGTCAACTTGGTGTACAATCTACAGGAGCAGTCATGATAGACACTACCCCAATTGTCACCATACCAGTCATTTCTACGAGACCGACTACAACACAAGAATTGACGATCAATCAAGAAGCATATACTTCCTCTCTTCCCCCTTGGCTGGTATCTCAAGTATTGAAGTGAAAGAAACAAATGATCTCTCCTAAAGAGCTCGATCTTGAAGAGATAGCCCCTCCAAAAGCCAAGGGGAAGAAAAATGCCAAAGTACACTCAAGGCTTCATATTGGCAAATCTGGTCAAAAGTTTGTAGAGATTGGCCTACCCCCACGAGAAGAAGGTGATGTTGCAATGGAGGACTACACAGTAACAAGAATCCAACTTGGCAAAGTAATAAACGAAAGTGCCAAGGCAGATGCTCAGGTAGTCCTAGATGCATTGGCAGGAAGACTTGACAAGATGGAGCAGGCCCAAGATGTATACAAAGAGAAGGTCGAGCGCTATGAAGTTGTTTTGAGAAAATTAGCAAGCTCTTCAGGGAGCACACAATCTATGGCAATGATAAGCATTGAGGAACCAATAGTACTGAAAGCCGAAAAGTTTGCATCCAAAGGTAAAGCATTATACGATTTCATTGATGAAATGATACAACATAGTTCCCAGATTATAATTGTTGCAAATGAGAAGGCTACTCAGATAGCCACGCTAAAATTAGAGCTTGATAAAGAAGAAAACGTACTTTCCCAAGAGCAACAAAAAATGGACAAACACCTCTCATTTTGGTCACAAATGAAAGAGGTAAAGCTGAGTAGGTTGGTGAAAGTTGGGGTAATTCTTGACAAGGAGAAATACGTGGAAGTAAGAGAATATTTCAAGCACCGAATTTAGCCTTTTAGGTGATCCAATCTCTTATTGAAGATATCCAACAATTACAGGAAGATGTCGAAGGACATCGTGCTATCCTAGAAAAAGAAATTAAGGAGCTACCGGGTAAGCTCCTTGATGAAGAGCATATTTTCCTCCCGGCCAGTGAACTTTCCAAGATCTACAAGGAGGCCGTCATGGAGCAAGTAGAGGATGTCAACTTTTCAAAGACCTCCATGCACACAATTTGTGACTTGCGGCTTTCTCTAGATAATCTCAAGATGCATCTTGATAGGTGCAAAAAGCTTCACTCATCTGCCAGAAGATCAATTACCAGAGTCCACACCATTGTGGATTATATTGTTGGTCCACATGAGGCATTTGTACTGGAGACAAAGAAGAAATACGAAGACTTTTGTGCCCAAAGCAAGGAACCATGAAGGCTTCTTTTCTCCAGTGTTGAATATTTTTATGCTTTCACGCATTTTGTAAATAATTTGCGACATCTTAAATGTTTTTTGAGAAAATGTAATTACATGTAAAATGTGAGATGTTTTCCCAAAAAGATGGACAACATTTTTTACTAAGTCAAAGTTAGGTTTTCCTAAATTAGCTCACCTACTTTCCTATTTTTGCTCAACTAATTTCCTAGATTTACTCTTCCCTCTCTTTTATAAATAGGAGTGATTTATATTGTAATTTTTATCTTTTATCTCTAGCAATGAAGTGCTGCTCTTTTTGAAACAAATGTATGAAACTTTGTGTTCAACTTTGTGAATCTAAATCTGATCACTAAAGAAGAAAGTTGCATACCAGACTTTATGTTGGAATCGATTCTCTTATGGTTTGATCAAATTGGTAGTGATTAGTGTGTGAGATCTAAGGGCTTTGCATAAATCTGTGTAGACTTTGTGTTACACTCTTTATTCGGATTTGTGTTTATGTTTGAATACTATTGTTGAATGATCTACGAAACGACTTTGTGCTTGTAATTGTTCATGCTTTTCGTGGAATTGTTGTATCTAAGAAGACTTTGTGCTTCTAATACGACAAACGTTACGCATCTCAAGGATCCATTGGCGAAAAGCTACGAAACGACTTTGTGCCTTCATGAGCTTTTCTTTCTCATTTTTATTGTTTATTATCATCATACTGGTATCTCTACGCTTTGTTTTGACAAGATAGGGATATTGGGATTACTGCTTGTTTTTAGTTTAAAGTTGTATTGAATAAGAACTATCAACTGTGAAGCATTGTAAAACGTCTTCTCTAAAAAAAGAGCGAAGTATGAATGTGACACACACCCCCCATCACGTAGTTGTAGTGTACATTTGGTGAATATTTAATTAGTTTTACTTAGCTTCCGTAGTTGAAATCAAGGTTGTGTAATCTATTGAAAAGAGGATTACATAATTTTCACCCAACAAGAAATAAAGTTAAAAAGATCAATGTTTTATTTGTGGATAACTCATTAAAATATTGTTGTATAATCAACAAGTAAATGACTAACATGAGGGAGAAAAAGCAAAGGGTAACCACAGAGCAAGGCTTCCACACCAATTCCATACGAGATACAACTTTAATAAGTTCCAAAAAATATTCTTCATTCAAAGATAAAGGGGTTGACGCTTGCATTAGATTGATGGTATAAATAGGCATAACTTCATCTGACAAGCATTAATGTTAAACTCCCCTTTATGCATATGATGTTCTAAACGGAGAAAATAGTAAAGATTGGGATGATTACAATTCTTATGCATGTTGAGGAAGAGATCAAAACTGTAGAGAAAGAAGGGCATCAAATTCCTCTTGTTTCTGTCACAAGCAAAAAACATTGCTAAACAAGGTTATTATTTTATTGCCTGAGGCTTAGTGTGCTTCTCTTCCTAACCTCTTTTATTTGTTTGAAATGATAAAGAAAATGGAAGTTCATTAAATTTTTTTTGGAAGCTCAAAAAACATGAGAGGATATTCTTATAGTCTTGTTCATTTTAGATCATTTGGGAAGAAAATCTAAAGACAAAAAGACCCCACATAACTTAGGATACATTAGTGTACTATGAACACCAGAACACCCAACACATGGTGTGTGATAGAAAGCACTCATCCAATAATGTCTGTAGCATGGCCAGCAAACCTGCTACAAAATTTGGGGTCATGTAATTACTTCTGGATTTGTAATTTGGCCTCAAGGGCCTCTGAAAGGTAATTATTGTTATCTTATAAAAAATGGCCACACAATCAAGTCTACAACTTTATTTGCTCAAAACACTACAGTTATATGAAAAAATTCATATCACCAGGGCTCAAACAAAGGGGACGGATTTAAACTTACAAAATAACAGTTTACAGTGCTCTGGGAATTTGAACCTTAACCTCATTTTTCAAATTTTATAAGAATTTTTTTTGAACAAAGCTGATTATGTTGTCTTTCCCTATTAGAAATAAAGGATGGGGCAATCAAATGGCATAGGGTTTTCAGGCTTGGCCTCTCCAACGTAAATGATCAGGCCCTAATAGTCCACCTATAGCCAAACTTTGATTTCATATTGGAACGCATGCAACGTGAAATTAAGAGGATTCCAAGAACCAATAAAATAAAATAAAATTGTGAGACTACAAAGATATCCAAGACAAGTTTTTCCATTTAGCAAGGTATGAAAATCATTAATGATGAAGCAGAAGGAAGTGGATGCTGTAAAGGTGAAGCAGAAAAGAAAAGAGAAGTTGTAATGAAGAAATTAAAAATATATCTGCTCAATGCAATTTGAACTCACTTCTTATGCCACATCTGTGCACCCTAAAAGCAAATTAAGAGAGATGCAGCTCTAACAGAGAGATGTCACAAGCTTGGAGGAAGATCATGGCCTAGCTACAAACACACAGGATAATGTTGAATTGCTTTTCACTTAGTTGAGCATGGATGTACTGAGATAGATCCCCACAGTATAATGAATTTCTGATATGATGTTTTCCACACTTACCTATATATGTTCTTTATGTATAAAAGTACACCTCCATAAAAGAAATATGTAATAGAGTGAAATGCAGTAAGGCCTAACTAATTCTTGTGGTTCTCTTAGACGTGTATGGTCATATAATGGTAGTTGTCTGCAACAAACACATCCATCATGACTCTCCTCGTACATCATAAAACACATCTGTCATAAATTGCCCTATATTTACTTTGTAGATTGGTATTAAAGGAACTACTCTCAATTGATAAAGACCAAGGCTACTTACAGAGATGGTATAGATTGCATATGACTAAAATGAAAGCATTCACATTCTTTCCATCTATAAGTATAATATTAATAGGTGAATAGATGAAAAAATCTGGAAAAAAATGTGTTTTTTGAAGAAATTGGGGTCAATGATGTTTGACCAATATTTTCATGCTTAAATCACATTTAAATAATCTGAATTGCATTTGAAATGCAGTATAGAAGTTTCTGACTGATTTTCAAAATTTATTTTGCTGAATTTAATGTTCAACTCGAGATATTTTTGCAGGGTTAGATTTCACCTAGGTCTCGCATGATATAGTTGGGTTCCATCTGTAGGTTATGTGTGGACAATGACACATTGTGTCAATATGTCAAAGCATGAGGAGCGCCATATCAATATATCAAAGATGGATAGGTGATCAATTCACTAGCAAAACATATGCCCACAGCACAAAGAATGCATACTATATAAAGAAATATGCTCCCTCCAATCCAAAATCATCATTTGCATCATTTCAGCTTGTGATCAACAATTTCAGGATTGAAACAAATCAATGTGCAGATTGGATCAATTCACTACATAATACTCCTAGTGTGGCGCAAAGAATGCATCATATAATAACAAGATTTACCCCGATTTCACAGTCTAAAAGAATTGGGTATCACATGGCAAAAAGTTGAAGTTATGAGGGAGTTGAGGAGAGTTGATAGCACAAGTAGAATCATCTAATTCGACCAAAAGATAATGCTCTTTTGCCTAACAAATAAAATAATATTTTTTCTTCATTTACAGCTTTTCTTTTTTCTTCAATGTATCCTGGTGACACATCCCCTATGTCACATCATTAACTTAATTTTTTAGTTTTTTTAAAATAGCATATTCCTTGAAGGTTTGTGTAATCTCAAAGGCTTTAATTTGAACTTAGTGGTGAGGCCTTTGCCCCTCAACTCCGTCTTGTATCACAACAAGGAGCACACCTAGGGTGCTGCCCCCCCAAACCCTTGGAAAAGGCACTACCCCTTCTTCCATTGGGAGTTCTGCCCCCAAATCCTTATTCCCCTCAACTCTACTTACAACTTCATATAGTCAATCAAGAAGAATAGGCTTACCTCTTGAGGACTAGATAAGTTGGTGGTTGTGCATAGTGCCTTGTGACTTCAAGATTGATAGATTCTTGAGTATTGTTGGACTTCAACTAAATGTTGGGATGTTGATCCTAAAGATATCACATAGGTTGATAAGGAGGAGACATAGGAGGGATCGGTTGGAGTTCCATTGGATGAGGTAATCCCTCATAGTGACAGTGACTCAGACTTAGACTTCAATTTTGATGTAGAGAGCAAATGCTAGTTAGGGATAGTGGTATATTTTCTATGTTTCTGTCATTTTATATTTGAAACTGATAGCCTTTTGACATTTTGTTGTAACTTTAATAAAATATATATGCATATTGACAATTAAAGCAATTATATTTTGTTAATTTGTTTGTCAACTTGTAAAATCTCAATTCTACTCTAATGTTACGTATTGAGGTTGTATTATGTATATGATGAATATCTTATTAATGTTATCATATGAATATTTGAAATTTCCTATATTTTTTTACATAGTTGTCCCCTGCCACCCTAAAAAATGGTCTCCCAAAAAAGTCCATCCCAAAAATGCATCGCCCTTTCCCTTGCCATCCCTGTCCTAGAAAATTGGTGTAACATAGATTAGTATCTTGTTATAATTTATGCACCATGTAGTATGCATTGTGCAATGCAATGTAATCAACAATATGAACATCAATGAATAAATTCTAAATTTCACACTGCACTGAGAAAACTCTCATTTTTATTTGCACTCTATATCTTTAAGCAATTAAAATGTCTGTACAATTAGAAAAATAGTAGCTTTTTCTCTCTTTTTTGGTATTTTTCTGTGTTTTTTGAAAATCTGATTTTTTCCTTATTTTTTTCTGACTTTTTGAAATAATCTTATACATTTGATTTGCCAAATTTTTCCCCAAAATATTTTTGCTGCTATAGTGAAATTCTATGCCTGCCACATATACTAGAATAATTTGTGTTTTCATGTAAATCTATTTGTGTCCCAAGAGATTTCAAAGTAATTTTGTTGTTCTTGCTATTAATTTCCAGAGAAGATGAACCACAAAAACAGATTTTATTTTGCAATGGAATATAGTTGTGAGCAACATTGTCCAACAATAATAAAGTTTACAATAGTTCAATAGGAGTAGAACGTGGTTTATCAGTTCATGGTGCATATGACCCTTTCTTGAGAAGATTCAATCTAAGAGAGAGAGATAGGCAGATTATAGAAGAGTGATTACCTTTTACATTGCATGATCAATTTGAGGAACCCTATCCCATATAAAGAAGAAAGGACCAAATAAGGTACATATGGGATACACAGGAAAATGTTTAAACTTAGGTATATTTGATAGAAGATTAAGAACAATTACATTTTTTGTTCTATCCTTGATTTGAGGAACCCCTATCCCATATAAAGAAGAAATGACTAAATAAGGTACATATGTGATACACAGGAAAATGTTTGAACTTAGGTATATTTGTTTGAAAAAAGAAAAGAGGAAGAAAAAATTAAGGGAGATAGTATTGAGGCAGATTTTGTGAGGGAAATTGGGCCTGGAAATGCATAAGATGTGGTTGCCAATGTGAACGACAGTAAGCCAAAGGAGGAGCTTGGGAAGGAGCTAACTCCCTTACATGGAGAGGTTTACTTGTGTGCATACCACAATAAGGGGGAGCATATACTATTCAAAGTGGAAATTGTGTAAGGAAAGCTGTAAGGATAGTTTGAGTCCTGTAGAAATTGGGATAACAAGACCATCAATGCTAACAAGACAGTTCCACCACATGCACATCTCATATTATTCTACTATAGGAGGATATTATAGACTACAACTTGAGTCAATTCATTGATATTGAGAATGAACTCTTTCAAAGACAGAACTTGGTACCACCACTTATGGGTCCATCTTTAGAGACAGCACAGTAAATTTGAAATATATAAAGAGAGAGGTGGGGAGGAGATGGAGGGGGTGCCATTTTAAGGAATGGAAAGATTTAAGCAAACAATCCTGCATAATTTGAATTCAATGATAATTTGACAATGAGATAGTGGCAGGGGTTTCACAATAAAAACAAAAAACATAAGTAATCAGAATGCATGCTAGCAACATAAGGAGCTAAAAAAAATTAGAAAAGGCTCAAAAACAGATGGATTGAGGAAACATTGGTTTATTGAAAGCCTACATCCTAATTATAATTAAAAAATCAAAGCTCCTTTAATGAAGCACATTGTTTTGACTAACACAATTCTTAAAGAGGACGCAAACTATAAGAAACATTCTTTCCCAAATAGATTTTCAGGAGACAACATGATCAACATTGCAAAGGAGGACAAGTTGGAAACAAAGTTTTTGGTTGATTCAAGAATTTATGCTTACAAAAGATTATGAAATTTATGGATTATGGAATGCACCTTCTGCCTTCTAACAAACCACAAGCAATCTCAGAGTGTTTATTGATGATTAGCCAATTTATAGGACAAAGAAATCACATCTACTAGCTCTCTCTAGAGGCAAAACATTGTGTCTATGGTACAAAATATCCCTCGATGCCAAAAAATGTCTACAATGCAGAAATTGCATCGCTGCCTGTTAGCAAATACATTAACTTTCACATTGACCTCCAAATGTTGCTTTACTATAATAATAATGCTAGTAATACAAAAAAGGCTAAGCATTGACTAAATGTTATGTTTTTAGTGCAAGAATTCACTGTTAAGATTGTGGTTCATCCTGGAAAGCAAAACATAATTGCTAACCAGTTGTTTAGAATCAAGTCAGTGAAAAATCACAGAGTTTTAGATGATTTCCTCAATGCTCAAACAATTTATATCATGGCTCTTCAATGGTGTACACAACTTAAAAACTTTCTTTCCACAACAAGTCTCTCTTGTTTTGTCTCAAAGTGAAGAGACAGATTATCAACAAGCCGGAGACATCAAACAAGAAAATTTATTGTATAAAATGGGACCTCATCAGAATTTAAGAAGGTTCAAGATGGATAAAATACTCCTATTGGGACTTTTTTATACTTACTCAGAATGCCATGGAGGCGATCATTGCCTATGAGACATGTCAGTGTATGACCAAGTCATTTAAGAGGGCCTTTGCATTGCTTTGCCATACTCAATCTCTTTAGATTTCTTTAACTCATTCATGATTCAAGCAAGCACGAAAGTGCAGGAAATTATCATAACAAAAAAATGTTTGACAAAATGTGCATAGGAACAAACATGTCCCAACTAGGTTGAGAAAATCATAAAATAACTTGGTTGGCCTCTACACCTCACAAGGGATCAAAGAGGCCCTTAATAAAAGTGTACACCACTTGCCCAAAATGTTTAGAATCTTACTTATTCTTGAGCCCTTATCACTCACGTGCAAACAAACAAGTTTCTAGTCTCTAACTCATAAGTTGTGACACATAGAAGAGAATGATGGGGGTGAAAGAGCACCAATTGATTTACGGTTATACTGAATAACTCACCACATGTCACATTCCTAAAGAATGTAAATTAATTTATGGGCATACAGAATAGCTCACTACGTGCCACACTCCTTTCTGTTTAAATATCATCAAGAGGCATTAGCTTCCATGTTGTTTGCACCCTTCATCCTAGAAATCTTGCAACAAAGAAACTAGAAAAGAGCACATAATACAAGTATTGGAGCAAAATGAATTAAAAAAATTGCACTATGAAGAAGAAACATGGCACAATGAATACCTACAACTAATAAATTACCCAGGCCATACTAGCATTAAAGTATGACCTCCGACACAACATTAAATTAAGCATGTTCAAATTGGTGTAATATGTCATTTGAAATGAACAAGTTACTTGCTAGAGGAGCAATTAGATTCTAGAATCCAAACAATCATCTATGTAGGCACTAAATATATTGAGGGCGGTAAAGACACATAAGCTAAGTAATCCTACACAAGAATTGAAGTTCAATAAATTTTTATGGATTTATAAAGACAGATATGAATCACCAAAGACTATGACTTTGTTGCCAAGGAATTTCAATTACATTGATGGTTTATGTACTTATCAAGATAGATTAGAATCACCAACAAATCATGTTCTCAAAGCCATCAAGGACAACAATGTAAAAGAAATTTCACTCAGAAGAATGGAAAAATTGATTCGGCACGACATGGTGGATTGGGCAGCTAAATGCAAGATAATGCCTTCACAACAGGAGCAGCAAGAATCTCCTTATCATCCAGATGTCCAAGCACTCCGAGTCAAGCATGCGAAGGTTTTTAGTGCTATACCACCTGGTAGGCCTCCTGATAGAGGGATTGAGCATATTATAGAGTTGGATGAGGGCACAAAACCTATCATGATCACTCCTTACCGGCACCCCAAGCGTTTAAAAGATGAAATTGAAAAGACTATCAAAGAACTTTTAGCCATAGGGCACATCAGGCCGAGTAAGTCTCCCTTTGCTTCATCAGTTGTTTTGGTGAAGAAAAAGGATGGTACACTCAGAATGTGTATCGACTACAGGATGCTGAACAGGAAGACTATCAAAAACAGGTATCCCATACCACAGATTGATGAATTAATAAATGAGCTACATGGAGCTTGCTATTTCTCGAAGATTGATTTGAGGACAGGGTACCATCAGATTAGAGTCCGAGAGGAGGATATTGAAAAAACCGCTTTTAGATGTCACTGTGGACATTATGACTTCTTGGTTATGCCATTTGGTTTAACCAACGCTCCAACCACTTTTCAGTCCACGATGAACAGGGTTTTCCATCCTCACTTGAGGAAATTTGTGTTAGTGTTCTTCGACGACATATTGGTTTACAGCAGGTCTTGGGAGGAACACATAGCCCACCTGGATGTTGTATTGAGTATACTTGACAGGGAGTCCTTGTATGCCAAAGAGTCCAAGTGTGCTTTGGGCTTGGCAGAACTTTTGTATCTGGGTCACATCATCAACAGAGAGGGAGTTAGTATGGATCTAGAAAAAGTTTGTGCTATTGTTGATTGGCCTACACCTGAGACGTTGACACAACTCAGGGGGTTTGTAGGATTATGTGCCTTCTACCGTTGGTTCGTTAGTGGATTCTCGCGACAAGCTGCACCACTAACAGATTTGACAAAGAAGGGAGCCTTATGTGGACACCTTTAGCACAAGCGTGCTTTGAGAAGTTTAAACTTCTCATGACTACATGTCCAGTATTAGCCTTGCTAGACTTCACCAAGCCGTTTGAGCTACACTGTGATGCCAGTGGTGAGGGTCTTGGTGCAGTCATTATGTAGGATCGACACCCTATAGCTTTCGAGAGCAGGAAGCTGAGAGGTCCTAAGAGGAGTTTTAGCATCTATGATAAGGAGATGTTGGCCATCATGCATGCCATGGCCAAGTTCAGACAATATTGGGTTGGTAGTAAATTTTGTGTTAAAACCGATCACAATAGTTTGAAACATTTCCTAGGACAGCGAGATTTGAATGAAAGACAACAAAAATGGGTCAGTAAGCTTCAATCCTATGATTTTGACATCTCCTATGTCAAGGGTACACAGAATGTGGTTGCTGATGCATTATCTCGCTGTCCACACTTGAGTTCCATTATAGAGATTGTTGAGGACTAGAGACACATGATAGTGGTAGAGTATGCTAAGAACCCGTGGGCTTCTAGCATAGTGGATGGGACAGTACAGGATGGCAGATACTCACTTGTAGATGATCTTATCATTTACAAAGGGAGGATATTTCTAGTGCCAGATTCTGAGATGAGGGGCAGGGTATTGAGATCATTTCACGATTCACCTATGGTAGGACATCCCGGTTACTTTAAGACCTATAGGCAGGTACGAGAGAGATTCTCTTGGAAAGGTCTCAAGTCATTTGTTCTTCAGTATGTCAGGGAATGCCTTGTTTGTCAACAGAACAAGCAAGAACATACATACCCTGCAGGATTACTACAACCGCTTCATATTCCTGAGAGTTAGTGGGAATGCTTGTCGATGGACTTCATTACGGGCTTGCCAAAAGCTCAAGGGAAAGACAACATTTTTGTGGTAGAAGATAGATTGATAAAGTATGCTCATTTATTCCCAATCGCTACTACTCACACAGCTACACAAGTGGCAGACTTGTTTTTCCGTGAGGTATTTAGATTGCACGGGTTGCCTCGAAGCATAGTCAGTGACAGAGATAGCAAGTTTATGAGTAACTTCTGGCAAGAGTTATTCAAACTTTGCGGGACAGAACTCACTCCGAGCACCAGCTACCACCCACAGATAGATGGGCAGATTGAGATAGTCAACAAATGGGTGGAGGGATACTTGAGGAATTACAGTTCAAGGCAACAGAAGGCATGGGTGAAGTGGTTATACCTTTGTGAGTATTGCTACAATACCACTCATCACATGAGTATTCAGATGGCACCATATCGAGCGTTATATGGATATGATGCTCCGAGTTTTCTAGATTTGTTGCTGAGTGACAGCAGAGTACCTAGTGTTGGGGATCTATTATAGGAAAATCAGGACATTATGAGAGCACTCAGAGAGAACATTCAGAAGGCTCAAAATCAACAAAAGCAATATGCTGATCAACGGCGAGTGGAGCGATCTTTCGAGATTGATGATTTGGTGTATCTGATGCTACAGCCTTATAGGCAGTCCACCCTTCGTAAGAAGGGCACCAAGAAACTCAAGCCACAATACTATGGACCTTTCAGGGTTGTCAGACGTGTCGGTGAAGTGGCTTATGAGTTGGATCTACCAGTGGACAGTAAGGTTCACAATGTGTTCCATGTGTCGCGCCTCAAAAAGGCATTAGGACAACAGGTGATTCCTTCTACAGACTTACCACCCTTGGATGATGAGGGGAAGTTGATTTTGATACCTGAGGCCATTTTGGAGTCCAGAGAGCATCATCTTCGGAGGCGGGTTATTAGGGAATATCTGGTAAAGTGGAAAGATTTGGCGACAGAGGATGCTACTTGGGAGGGCGACAGTATTCTACAGCATCCAACTTTGATTTTGCTTGCGGACAAGCAAATTTGGGGAGGGCGAACTGTGTTGTCCCCGCTCTAGTCAATTCTCAAGAGCAATGGAGTTAGCCTATCTCTTGGACCCTTGTAGGCTGGCAGGATTTGGTTAGAGGGTCAATGGCCGTTTTAGTGGGTATTGTCGTTGCCCATTCCTTCACTCCAATATTGGTTTAAGTACAGGGATTTATGGTTCAATGTTCGCCAACTTCTGACGGCACGGAGATATATGGAGTTTGGAGGGAGTTATGGATATTTAAGTGATTTAAGTTAATTATTTAACTTAATGCTTTATTATAAAGTCAAATTGACTTTATAAATATTATATCACTTACATATTTCATAAAGTGATTAAAAATTAAATCACTTAAGGTACAAAAGTGCGCTCAACTTGGTAAAGCAATTATTTAATTGCCAACTATGGACAAAGTGAATTTAATACATTTTAAATGTATTTTTATATGCCAAGTCGTACTTTTCTTGAAACTCGTGCCTTTTTGGGGATATAAGGCAATTTTGGCATATAAAACTCATTCATGATTATTTGACTGTGCCATTTGGTTTTCTCTTGTGCTATTCTCTGAGACAAGGGTTTGAGAATTTCTTCCATTGGAGAGCGAGTTCTTCTTCAGTGTTGAGCATTTTTGAGACTGTGAGAGACCAGTCGAATTAGTGCATCTGTGAGAGCTTCATTCAGAGGTTCTATTGAGCTTAATCAGAGTTTCTATTGATTTGTTTACCAGTTACAATAAGGAAGAGGGCTTCTACACCAGAGACGTCTTCTTCATCTATTTTGCAACTTTCAGCATCAGTTCTTCAGTTTCTTTCCTTGGCCGTACCATTTGCCTTGGGAAATGTGTCTTCCTGGAGGCTAGGCATGTGAAGTGACTTGCAAAAATGCCTCCCTTTTGGCTTCAGACAGTGTTCCATTCTTGGCGTACCTCCTTCACATTTGCTTGTATCCAATTTTTGTTGGGGAGAAGTCAGATCTGTAGCTTCGGCATCCAATTCTGTCAATTTCACCATTCTTGGTTGGCAATTGGAATTATTTTCTCATTTAAATAATCTAGAGCATTTCAGGTATGTCTGTAATTTGTATTTGCATTGTTTCAGTTATTGAATACCTTATGCACTTCCATTTTGCAAGTTTTAGCTCAGATTTGAGTTTTGTGAGCATTTATATGTTGTACGCCCCTTCTCTTTTGTCTAGAAATCTTCTCTAAAAAACTTAAAACAGAAAAAGATAAACAAAAATACAGGGGCTTGAGTTGGGAGCCAGCAGGGCTCATCACAAATTACTACCAAGGTCTTTAAAATTTTAATGGTATATACTATATACTATAGACCATTGACTTAAAAATCATCAAGTACTCATGAGTAACTTTCTGCAGTAACTTCCCCTCAAACTTGCCAAGTTTGCAAAGCAGCTCGTGGTGAGTTCTTGAGAGAACTTGGCAATTTGTAGGAGAAATCCATGAACAGATTTTTGCCACATCTTTTCCATTATTTGAATTTTATTATTTCTTTAAGTTGCTGAGTTTTTGTGAATCCAGGTCAATTTAGGTCTGCCAAGTTTTTGTCGAGCCAAAACTTTTGAACTATGGTATAGACAGCTTGAACATGAACCCCAGGACTTGGCAAGTCATGCAATTCCTATGATATGCCAGAAAATAATGGCAATCATAAAAAGGGTGAATTTATCAAGTTAAAGCATAAAATGCAAATAGGTTGTCAATGAAGGAATAGAATAAATGTAATAGAAAAGGTAATATTAAAATACAATTTTTTTAACAAAATAATGTTTGGAGTCATAAGCTAAAATTTTATTTAAAGTATTTTCCATTCCATCTGCAGCTTCATTGCTTTGGGTTCAAGATGAGACAAACCCTATGCATTGAGGATGAGACAAGCAATGTTTACTTCCTAAGTCTGCTTATTCAATTATCATAGAGTTAACAGTATAATAAATACCAGAACTATAAGAATTCATAATAGTAATTGCACAATGATGTATCATACATTTCATTCACAGTTTTCAAAAGTTTTCCAATGAAATTCCATATACATGCAGTCCCCGTTCTCGATTACAATACCCCTAAAGTGGCTGATGGTTGTTGAGAACTACCAACCGTCGGCAACTTCCAACTATTTACATTTGAGAACTAAATATAAAAACTAATATTACTATTTTGTTAACTAGTATTATTCAATTAGAGGCCACATAGTCAAAATGCACCGCATGCAAGGTTAGTTTTTGAAAAATAGATGAGGCAGATGTATGGTTCCCAGGTAAATTTTCAAATATTTCAAACCCCATCATCATTATGGCCATATATCACAGCCACCACTCACTTGTTCAAGTTCAAAACCAAGACCTTCAAGGAGAATCCAGAAAATGAAGTGGATTGCAAGTCAATTTAGGTATGAATGATCAGTCAATTTAGGTATGGAAAACATGAGTATAACAATATAGCAATAAACAATGAATTCTTAATTATCATAAAATTCTTAACTGATTCACTGGCTGCAAAAATTGGATTGGATGTTCTTAGCAAAAGGAAAAACCTCATGTTGAGATGTTATGATGCAAATAAGATATCCAAATCATATTTTTTGCAATGTCACCCTCAAATTTCCAAGAAGGAAAAAAAAAATGCATATATGTAAGAACTTACAACAGAGTCACAAAATACTGTGTCAATGTCATCAAGGTTGGTATCTCTTTCCTCTTGAAATTTAACTGTAACATATCCTTTCTTGAACCAAGAATTTTCTAATATCTCAGGAATTGTAATGCGCTGCCACATCAAAAAAGGGAAGCCAAAAAGATATTAATAAATTACTAGTTCTCAGAATACAATAGTGAAGTATAATAATACAATATTTCAATTTAAAACTTACATTGTTAGGATTTGGCTCGAGTATTCTCAGAATTAGTTTCCGGGCCCCTGAAGAAAACCAATTTGGACAAGTGAAGTCTGCTTTGTATATCTACAAAACAGATGGAAAAGAAATAGCATTGATCATAGAACTATTTCAACCTGAAAAGAAGACTCCTTCCCTATCAAGCAAAATAGCTTGCTGCAAATGAAAATGAACCTTCTTATAAAGGGCCATAATGTTGGGTTCATCAAATGGTAAATAGCCTGCCATGAGAACAAAAAGTATGACTCCACATGACCACAGATCAGCCTTGGCACCATCATATCCCTTGTCTACAATAACCTGCAAAATAGAGCATTCATAAACACTCCATCAATTTCTTATTATATGAAGATTTTTGTTCTGAAAATTGTGTGGCTGTCACATGATATATGTTATTAAAACAAATGTGTGTGACAACATGCACATGAAACACAAAAGTACAAGGGAAAAAAATCCCACCTCAGGAGCAACATAGTTGGGGGTTCCACATGTAGTATGCAGAAGTCCATCTTCCTGCAAGGATATGACATCCATTCTTTCAATACCATAATAATAAACATGCAGTATTCATGTTTTGAATAGGAAAAGAATCTGACCTAAAATTTGTATATTGTGTTATTCATAAAAGGGCAGGCTGTTAGATCAGATTTCACGGCAAATAGTCTAGCATACCATGTAATAAATGGTAACAACTAAACATGTGCATAATCTATTTAGTGGGAATAATTATATGCATGTGCATAGATATAAAGAATTTCAGAAAGCTGCCGATAAAGGCATGGTGTATTGGTTAATGATGACAATGTTGTTCCACCAAGGTTCAAACCCCCATTGGGCCATTGAACTCATGGCAAACAACATTATTGCCATGTGAAGAGGTCCCCCAATTATGGTCTCTCTGGCTTGGGACAGGCTGAAAATTCCCAAGTTAACCTCATCAAAAAAAGAATTTCAAAAATATTTCCAATCTTACAAGTAGGACAACAATGCAGATGCAAAAATCTTAACCTAGTATTGTGATTTCCTATGTCCTGTGGTCTACCTCAGTTAAGAGGAGAAAGATTGCCAAGTGTGTACAACTTTTATAAATTTAGGAGACTTGGATGGTATTTAGATTTTGTTCAAACGATATAGTAGACAAGCCTTCAAATGCCTTGCAAGAAATTGCTACATCCCTAAAGCTCTGAATGCACAGATGCCAATAACTATAATCTTACTGTGTGGGTTTTCATACATGATAAAGAGAAAACAATTCAACCACACAAATCTGATGGCATTTATCTAACACATGATGCCTATATGTGAAACTGCACATGCTTGCATTTCTTGTGAAAATGAAACCAATAAAAACAAGCATATAGATGGTTTCTATGTACTAGAATGACATGTTTTTTCTTTTCTCCTTGGGGACATGTCCCCTACCCAAAATGATTCTGTCCCTATAGGGGATGTTTTGGGGATGTGTGGACAGATAGGAAATGTCACCACCTTGTACCCTTTTTTTTCAAAATATTGGAAACATCCCTAGGACATCAAAATATTTGCAGGGTACACCTCGGTAAATTAGGGGACAGCTAGGGGACATCTAGACGTCCCCCATCTTAACTAAGGATGGCTAGTTGTCCCCTAACAGACCTAGACATATTTTAGTTGCTTTTTTATTTACTTTTACAACCTTTCAATCCCTGTTTGGTTTATGATTGTCCATCTAAGATTTACAAAAAATGATGAAAATGATGTGCACCATGAAAGTAAGTGTAGTTTTGAAGGTCTTCATTTGGGCTTAGTGGCGGGGGCTTTGCCCCTCAACCCTGCCTTGCATCGCAAGTAGGAATGTGCCAGGGGCACTATTCCTCAACCTTGCGAGGGGCCTCCTCAACCCTGTTGGAAGCAGTACCCCTGAATTCCCATGAAAGGCAGTGCTCCTCAACCCCACTAGGGGCATTGCCCCCAAACCCCCACCAAACTATAAGTTTGACCAAGTAAACCAATGACTAATCATGATCACAAAATCTACAAAATACATATCCTTTGTTGCAGATCTCTGCACTTCACAGTGGAAGTCAAAGTCAAGGATTATCTTGTTTCATTTATTGGACAACCTGTTCAGTATACAAGGACTGTGACTGACAAAATTGGCGTGCTGCAGTCATTACACTACTGAATACAACTTAAGTCATAGTCGGCAAGAAATGCCACTTTCATAATGCAAAAAGTATCAGTAGTGCCCTGTACAAACAACTCATAGAACAATACAATCTATTACGATCCCAGCTAAGGTCAAACTGGAACTTAACTGTTCCTCTTTGCTAATCGTTTCGACAACAGAACATGAAGTCATGAAGGCTTTAAGAAAACTTTAATAATAAATCCCTCACCTGAATATACACAAAAAATCAAGCATGTCTTTATTAACTCATCCTCGTATATATAACATCATAATTCCTATTCAATAACCCATGCTCACAAAGGTCCCATAATGTATATGATGAATGACTAATCAATGTTATCATATGAATATTTCAAAGTTCCTTATATTTTAAAAAATTTACCATTTTTTAATAGCTGTCCCCTGCCATCCCTGTCCCAGAAACTTGGGGGAGCATAGGTTTTTTTTGCCCTTAATACATGAAAAAATTATCGATATCAAGGTTCTCAAGCAGGGGAGAAAATATAAGGCCATTGAGAGAGGTCCATTAAAGAGGAATTCCTCACAGCTGAATTAATATTAGGTCACATATGAGAAACATTTGAGCCTGATGCTGACAAATTTTTCTTTCACCCATAAAATACATGCCGAATCGCATTATCAGACAGGAAAAGAGAAATGGAGTATTAGGTATACGAGCTTCTAAAGATGCTGTCTTTCCAAACACACAAGAGATTTGAACAAAAAATAAATACTTGAATAAAACTTATAGATTATTTCCCACTGATTTTGGACCATTTATTCTGTTCAAGGCTTCTGTGAATGTGGTCACCGTTCAAATTTTTTATTAGCATCAAGTTTTTCTTATTGATACTTAATTTACCAAATTAATTCTAACTCTGGCTCTTTGTTGGAAAACAAGTTTATGCCATTCACATCGTTAATTTTGTTTTAAAAGGTAGTATGCAACTCTATAAAGTTCTTTTCACAAATAGTTTGCAAAAAGTTAATTTGAAGTATTTAGTATAATTTAATGGTAGCTATGCAGTTTATTGTTAAAGAACGGAATCATTGAGGCCTGTACCTGCTCAGTGATTTTGAGCAAGAAACGTCTAGAATATGGAGATCCATCCAAGTGGTAGACTATGTTATTAATATTTATATTTCTAGGCAAGATGTGTACATTATACAGCCAAATATAACTAAGGATGACTACTGTATATTTTATCCTGGAACAGAACAACTGAAATACAAACTAATAAATCATTTAAAGATGAAGAAAAACCAATTGTACAGATTTTCAGTTATAACTGAAGTTCATCATAAGAGAGCATTCTCTTTGTCCATGAAAGAACTAACGCTACAGTCAGGCTAGTTATTACCTTCACTTGCTGTGAGAGAGCACTCAGACCAAAATCTGAGATCTTCAGATTTCCCTTTGAATCCAAAAGAAGGTTCTCTGGCTGGAATTGATATTAAATTACAGATAATGAGACATATTTTCCTTCAACTTGTATGAATCATAATTAACAATACTCCGACAGATTCATTAAAATATTTTACTGTTAATATATTTCTGCTGCAAATTAAAAACATATCAAAAGCTTGCACACCCATATGCTATAAAAGCTGACGAGCCCAGATTACTTTCTCATACCTTGAGATCTCGATGATAAACTCCTCTGCTGTGACAAAAATCAACTGCATTTATAAGCTGCTGAAAATATTTTCTAGCATCATCTTCTTTGAGCTTCCGTTGTTGAGCCTGGTAATAGAAACGATATTGAATGGCATTAGAAACTTTACTAGTGGTGGTAGCAAACATGTAGCAACTAGCACATCTGGGAAGAAACCATGAGGACAACCACAGCTCGCAGGTAGCATTATCTCAACAGAAACTAATGATAATTGAGGTTTCTTTGCAGCTTGATATATCGCAGTACATATGGAAAAACCTTGTAAATTAGATTAAATTTCAAGAAGATAGGGAAGTACTCTACATGTGAACAGTTTTATTAAATTTATGCTTAAAATTAACAGGACACAATGCTAAACTACTATAGATCCTTATCTTAATAGTTAATTTTAACTCTCTTCATCTTTGTGTCTTGAAGACTATTTTGCTTTTTCTTAACAAAGAAGCAGTATCATTGAGGTCAAGGAATAATTTACATCCACCTATGTACTTGATGGATGCCCCAATACCAAATTGGAGAAAAGGCATCTAAAGGTGTTGCAAGCATATACTGGCTTGCAGGAGACCCAAAACAGAGGAAGAAAAGTGAAATACCTACAGGGTGAAGCTAATGAGATTATTATAAGTAGCTGAGCATTATTTGTTGTAGACCAGATACAATTAATTAAAAGATAATAATGTTGGCAATGAAAAAAAAGTAAAAGAAAACAATAAGTGTACCTGCATATTCTGCACATACAGATTAAACTTCTGCACGAAATTCATCAATTTTATTAACCTAAAGGTTAAAAGCTTACAATTTTATTAAAAAGCTCTCCACCGGTGACATACTCAAGAACAAAATATATTTTTGTCTTGCTGGCCATAACCTGCATACAAGAAAAGAAAAGCAAATTTTAATATCAAATAATCATCCAGAGGCCTCAATAACATATAAAGTTGCCAATTTCCTGAAGAATGTAAAGTGACAAATATCAAATTTGCAAGCATATACTAAAAGAGCAACTGATCCTACACATCCAACATAATCTGATTTTTTTTTACTAGTGAGATATTTGTATTCATTGTGAAAACTACCTCAGCAAGCTGTACAATGTTAGGATGTTTAACCAGCCTCATTGTGCAAATCTCTCTCTTAATCTGAAAACAACAAAATTTATTAGCCCAAGTTTTTATATATTAGAAACAAAGATTGTACTGACCGTAAAAAATGTAGATACTACAACCACACAGAGACTAGCTACAGGTTAAATAACACATTCCATCTTCCACGGCAAAAGAAGCACTCAAAATGTCAAGCCTGGGCGATGCATGCTCTCTAAAGTTTTGTGCCTAAAATTGTTATGGAAACAACTATCCAATAAGACTGTGCAATTTTACAGATGGAGACTTTGCAGGTAAACATTTATTTCCGTGAACTATAAAGTATGGTAAAATTAGCACTGAAAAGGATTTAGCGGCAACAAAAAACTTATAAGGCTATCATTTTTGCAGATAATAAAATCTTAAGATCTGAAACGATAATTGCACATTTTACTAATTTGAGGCTTTTCAGATGAATACAAAAACAATTTAGCAGGTAATTTTGTCGCCAAGGAAGAAACTATCCTACATCATGACGTGATTTTTGCAGCTAAGTACTCTGCATGAACTTTGCGGCCTCTCCTTTTAGCTGTAAATTGTTCGAGTGGGAAAATCAGCACTGTAATGGATATCGCAGCTATCAAAAACTATTACGGCAATGTCTAATTTTTGCAGCCACGTAATTTAATAAAAAAAACCCTACGAATTGAATCAAGAAGAGTACATTTCGGGCTACAAAGATGAACGGATGCACAATTTTGCGGCGGTATTTTGCATGGCAGCTATCCTATCCTATTGTGGCTAGATTTTTCTTTCCGTACAATGTTGGAAGAGGAAAAATCCACGATAACAGAAAATCGCAGGAATTAAAACAATAAAAGCTAGGATAGCAGTTAGGAACCTTAGACGATAGAAACTTAAGATTTCAACCAATTTACGGCTTTGAAGCTAAAAACCTATGCAATTTTTCCGCAGCATTCGCTGCGAGAAAGGATACAAAAGAAAATCCCAGAAATTACAAAATATTGAAGAAAATAAATAAATTTCATATAAAAATCCTTTAATCTATAAAATCCTAGAATTTGAATCAAGATAAGAACATCTAACTCTCTACCTTCATTGTTCTTCATACTGTTCCTAGAAGGTTTTATTTCTTCTAACCTTTGCACAGCTCTTGTATTACTTCTTTCTTGTACTACATTTTGTAATTCTGATGCCAGAAAGATGCAAATTTACTGCGACCAGCCTTACAATTCAAGATAATGTAGATTGTACAGCCATGCATTCATATCTCCTGGTTTATAAAAACAATATGAGAAAAACGTACCTGTTCAACCATCTTATCCTTTAATATTCTCTCCTTGTTGAGCACTTTTATGGCGAAATATTCACCCGTTTGTGTGTTCCTTGCAAGCCGAACCTTTGCAAAAGAGCCTTCTCCAATAACTCTACCGAATTCATACTTTCCGACTCGTAAACGCGCAGGCTCCCCGTGCTTGCTCATTTTTCTCGCTCAAAAAGTTTGCTTGTTTTTTGGATGAAATTAAACAAAAACAAACGAATTTTGTGAGCAAATCAATCGCGGGCGTCAGGAGGATCAAAATATCGCCGCCAGATCTCAAAATAATTGGACGCAAGATACATATCGTCGCGCATTCAGAAAAACAACCAAAACAACTGTATATGCACCATCACCATTCAGCATAATTTATTCGTACGAATGAAAAACAGGTCGAAAATTTTCTTCGTCTTATCCGAGTGCTTTCCGATCAACTTCCTCCGCAAGTTGCAATCCAATCTTGGAGAAAACAACCGCTTAAAGTTTTATTCTTTTTATCAAACTCTTGAAGCCGTGAATTTCTCCTTTAAATGCTGATAACTCAAAATCACAGCCTCAAAATGCTGCTTAACAGTCTTAGATATCCGCAAGTCAGCCTCCAAGACATTGGCCTTCGAGAAGCATGAAAATTAGGAAGGTTGGAGATTTTCTGCAGATATTTTTCTTAATGCATCTTCTGTGGATATTGCAATCCTGAGTGAACAGGGATAGAAAACTTTGGAAATGGAATCTTAGGAGCAGGCAAAGACGGAAAGAATACGGAGCTCGTGAGCTTGTTTTCACTGCAAATCACCCAGTAGCCAGTAGAGAGAGAATACACGAGAATTTATGAGGAAAGAGATATTTGTAAGAACTGTTCACCGCCGCGGTTTAATATTTTTGGATAAACCACCGACCTTGAAGTGCCGATTAAACGGGATTAATTTATTTTAAAAATTAAAACTAAAGTAGATAGGAAGAAAAGATAAAGGACGGGCTCTTATCATGGGCCATGATGGTGTTCATAGCTTATCCAACTACTTTTTTCATACGGTGTAGGTAGGTGTAGCTGTTGTAAATGCTTTGATGACAATTCACCAATAACAAATAATTAAACAAAGATTTTAGAGCTGAATATTCTAGATAAATAAAGTAATTAAAAGGTACATCGTTTTTAATTTGGTGAAGAGAAAATTATCATGATGTTATAATTGATTTGTTCTTGTTTGAGTGGTCTAAATCTATTAGACAATGATTTTAGAGCATTAAAATATTTGTTTGATTTGTTTGGTTTAAGGTTGTGTTTATGAATATATTCTTGCATGTGCAAAAATGAATTTCACACCTACCCAAGAAAAACCTAGATAGAATGAAACACTTCATACACTAGTTTTGAGAGGAAAGAGATGCAATAGAAACTAAGATCCAACAATTTCAAAAAGATAAAGCGTATACGCAACAATATACAATCACATATAATAGAGATGGCATGATAATTTACCTTAGGAAAACCCTTCTTGAAAAAAATCCAATATCAAAAGGAGCCACAATGTATAATTCGATCACCAACAATATTGTGACTATAATACAGTCAAAGTATCCACTCCTTTGTCACACCAACTTTGTATGGAGAAACTATGGCATTATAATCCCTCTCAAAATCACAAATCTCTAATATCATCATCCAAGCATCCTATATATAAAGCAAGCACAAACTATGAACCACAAGTGGTTTTCTTACAAAATAATTGAATATTACTATGGGCTAAATGTGGCACCTAAATCTCCATGCAAAATCTAATGCCCAAATCCATAATATGTCAACAAACCAAAAAGATATGTGTAACTCTTGCATCATAACCACCCACCAAAATTGGGCTCTCTCTTTGAACTCATTATCTCTTTTCAAAGATGATATATGATGTATCATAAGTTGGTCAAAAGTCATAGCCCACTATGTAACCTACCTCTTACATGCTCTTATGTGCATCATAAAATATATTTCTCATCTTACGATGTCATAAATGCTCTTACACTTCTTACGTGATAGTAAAATATTTGTGCACTTGTTATAATATAAATTACACATAATATAAAATGCCACCTCAAGTGGGATGCCCTTTTCTATAAGGGCACAATAAATGATACAAAAAATAATAAATCAAACATTAGGATTTGTAATGTGTATGACACCTAATATCAACATTCTCTCACTTATTATATACCTTGAAAGAGCATAAAGAAAACATCGATGGTTTGTGAACTATTTGCTAAGTGTTGGGAGGTCATAAACTCCTTACATCATTTGATCTTCTTTGTACTCATTGGCTTTGTCAAAATATCTTCAACACTCACCAAAGTATTCAACTTCTCCAACATAACCCTCTTGTCCTCCTCCATACCATGAATACAATAATGTATAAACATCAATGTGCTACAATTATGCATAAAAAAGTTGGGTTCTTTGCCAAGTTGATGACTTTGTTACTACCGCAATTAATCCTTACTACTCCCTAACTTAACCCAATATACATGCATGATCTCTAAAGCTATATTACTTGTTTATAGTCATGATTAGTTGTCATATACTCCACCCCTAATATGGAAAGAGCAACCATTACCTATTTCCTACTCATTCAACTAATAGTACCAACAAATAAGCTAAACACATAACCATGCATTGGTCAACCTCCTAATATCCACATCTCTTGCATAATCCTAGTCTACAAATCCCTAAATTTATGTTGTATTACAAATCCTCACTAGTATTATTGAAAGTGCCACCAACACTATTATGTTACAAGTGACTTATACTATTGTTAGCTCTCTTAGCTAAAAGTGATTCATAGTACCACCCTAGTAGAAAATAGCAATTACTTTGTAATTCCCTACAAATATATAAAGACTATCTTCACCATTGATTAATGCTCCTTGATAGAATTAGCCATTAATTGATTCAAGACTCCCATTACTCAATGAATATTCTAGTAGAGACTATATTGCATAGATGAGGCTCCCAACCATGCTAGCATAAGATACATGAGTTATGCCCTTCATCTCACTAAGTGTAGAGAGACATTACTTAACCTAAAGCTTTTTTCCTGGATAAAAATAGGAGCACTCACTAGTCTACATTTTACATGTTGAAATATTGCAAATCGAAGTCAATGTATTTTTCTCTCAACCAAAATTTATATTATCTCTATTCCTTTTAATCTTCATCCCTAAAATAAACTTAAAAAGTCCCAAATCATTTGTATCAAACTATAATAAAAGCTAAAATTTCAAATCCCTAATAATATTCTTGTTAGTGATCAATAACATGTCATCCACATATGAAGTGATTAATAAACTGATCAACATCATGCTTATAATAAATGTAGTGACCTAATTTGGATCTAACCAACCCAACCTCCATACATGAGAATCGAAATGTTAGTATCACATTTTAGGAGAATATTTGAAACTGGATAAAGAGAATTATTTAACTTGCAAACTAATGACTCTTTACCATTTACAATGTAGTGCTTCAACTATGTCACATAGATATTTTCCTCTAGATTATCACATATAAGAAATATATCTTCACATCCATTTTCTTAACCTCAAGATCAAATGTTGTAGCAATAAATAACAAAAAATTAAATGGATCAAAGCTTTATAACTAGAGAAAATATCTCACTAAATTTAATTCCCTTGACTTAGGAATGTCCCTTAGCAAACAACCTTGGTTTGCACTTCTCAACCTTTCCCTCAAAATTGAATCTCTTCTCGAACAATCATTTGCAACCAAAAGGCTTCGTCCCCTTAAAGCAACTAAATCAAGTTCCATTTGATGTTCTTCAACATTGTCATCTACTCATCCAAGGATAATATCTAGGACTCACTTTCATTATCTCTATTATCACCTTCATAGCTCTAGGATTGTTAGTGTCAATAGCAAAAATAAATATACATTTAAAATTGGATGGGCTATACCTTATGATACTTATATCAAAATTTAATTGCATAATTTGAATCAAAAGTAATGACCTATTTTCGTGAGTAATAATTCACACAAACCCATATTTGAATAAAATGAATGGTCTATTTAGTACTCATTGCATCTAGGTGATAATCACATAGGTGAAGCATTGAAGATTCTTGGGATGTCACTCATCCCAATACTACTCTGACTCAATTGCACTTAACCATGAGTTTTCCCCAAGATCAAGCTTACTTAGCTTGCTACTAATGTACAAAACCTTCAATAAGTGTTGACACATGCCTGTATATTGAGTGCTTAAGATGGAGGCATTGAGGAATTTTTATTATGAGGTTATGTTGTTAGAATTTTCACAAAGAAGTAGGATGATATTCTACATGTAAAGGAAAGAGCATGAAAGTGTATTATAATGGTTATATGTTAATAATACATTGGTTAAGTGCTTTAGAGAGAAGGGTTTTTAACTTAAAAGGGTTTTTCACAAATATATCAATGTCTCTTCTCTTTTCTTTATGCTTATATTGTTCTCTTATTCTTGTTTATTTTTTAAAAATTTACATGTCATTATGCTACTAAATTTTTCATAGTTTTGAGATATGCATTTCTTTCCTCTACAAGTTAATATGGGAATTGAATTTATGCCTTGATTCTTATTTATGGGCATTGTTTTTTTTTCACTTGTATCAAGATTTTATATAGTAGATCTTATGATACTAAAGGTGCATATAGGGTACTTTACCAACATTTGGTATTCAAGCCAAGGTGATTCCATCTCTTTCATGTGGTTACATGTGATTTGCATGTACTTGCACATATTTCTTGCATATAGTTTCTTGTGCTTGTACATGTGAGTTGCATGTACTTTCATGTTGTTTATGTGTACTTGTATGTTATTTGCATGAACTTTCATGTTGTTTGGAAAGGTTTTCCACACATATATCAATTTATCTTCTCTTTTTTTTATGCCTCTAGTGTTTTCTCATTCTTGTTTTTAAAATTTTTATTTTACATGGCATTATGCTACTAAAAAATTTCATAGTTTTGAGATATGAATTTATTTCCTCTAAGGGTTAATGTGGGAAGTGAATTTGTGTCTTGATTTTACTTTATGGGGATAGTTTTTTACACTTGTATCAATATATTATTTAGAAGATCTTATAATACTAGAGGTACATATTGGTTACTTTCCCAATATTTAGTATTGGATCCAAGGTGTTTCATGTATTCATATTTCTTGCATGTGGTTGCATGTGCTTGTATGTGAGTTGCATGTACTTCCATATTTTTACATGTACTTATATTTGTTTATGTGTACTTGCATTATGTTTGCATGTTGTTTGAAAGGGTTTTCCATGCATATATCAATGCCTCTTCTCTTTTGTTTATGTTTTTATTGGTCTCTCATTCATGTTTCTAAATTTTTTATTTTATATGTCCTTATGCTACTAAAAAAGTTTGCAGTTTTGAGATATGCATTTCTTCCTCTAAGAGTTAATATGGGGAAATTAATTTTGTCTTTATTCTTCTTTATGGGCATATTTTTTAAAAATTATATTAATCTTGTACATAGTAGATCGTATGATACTAGAGGTGCAAAGTAGGTCCTTTACCAACATTTGGTATTGGAGCCAAGGTGATTCCACCGCTTTCATGTGGCTTCATGTGAGTTGCATGTACTTGCATATTGCTTATATGTACTTTCATGTTGTTTACATGTCAATTGAATGTTGTTTGCATGAACTTGCATGTTGGTGAATGTGAACTACATGTACTTTCATGTTGTTTATATGTACTTGTATAGAATTGCATGTTTCTTGGATGCAATGGATCCATAGTAATTTGGTTTTGGGTATTTCTCTTTTTTTAACTACTTATCTTAGAAAATTTGAGGAAATCTATAGGAAATAATCTACTAATTGCTAATCCTTATACTATTAGAAGTCTTGTAGTCAATATTATATTATGAGATACAATATTATAAACACTTGAAGTGTGGAGAAGGTGGAATATTATGGAGTTGGTCATGTCGTTGCATGCACTATGTGACAGGTTATCGTTAAGTCCTATCGCTTTAGTTGAAAAATGCATCGAATGCATTGATCAGGTAGTGTTCAGAGGCTATATGCAATAGGAAACATCTTGACTAACTCTCTTAGATTTTCTAAATGAATGGAAGAGTTGAAAATGAAACTTAAACTAAAAAGGCCACTAAACTAGAAAGCATAAATTTGTCTAAACTAGAAAGCAGGAAATTATTCACCTAGTAAGCATAAAATGACTAAACGAGAAAGCATGAAATATTTTAACTAGAAAGCATAAATGATTAAGCTAGAAAGCATGCAAATTACTGGAAAAGAAGTACTTGCAATAAAATCATAAGTTTAAATGACAATAACCTCTAACTAACATATAGTTGTTAACAAAAAACAAACTCAACAACCTACAACTAACACCATCCGAAAAACCCACCTAATTGTTGTTGATACTCACAAACCTAAACCTGTTGCTAAAAAGCTTAAAGGAAATGCGGGAAATGCCCAAGCTAGTGTTGCAGGTAGTCTTTGTGATCTCAAGTCAACCCTTGCCAAGCTTGTTGTCAAACCCACCCCGAAGAAGAAAGGCAAAGAGGATGTGAAGGGTTTGAAGGAGCCTCTGACGAAGGAAAGCAAAGGTAAAAATGTGGTGGGTAAGGACTCTAAAGGGGACACGATGGTTGTGGCGACGATTGTGACGGGTGGTGAGACCATCATCAGAAGGTCTGATAGATTGGCCAAGAACAAAAAAAAAAGGTAGGTGGTTTTGGAATCAGAGGAGGAGCAATCGAACAACAAGGATTGTAGGGATGAGGACGTGTATGAGGACGAGGAGGAGAAGTATGCTGGAGAACCCCACTCCATCCTTGATATCAGCAAAGTGCAGAAAGAGAACTTGGCTTCCCAGTCCTCGGACCTGCTGGATGAGGAATGTGTTGATACTATGAAGGTTGTTGATGATGGGGAGGAGCACCATGTGTTGTAAGAGAGAATGGATAGTTTGGACAAGAAATTTCGTGGCTTGACCCGTTTTACTATTAAGTTGGTTCACTTTGTTACCAACACTTTATTTGCGGTTATAAAGGATGAATTGGATGGGAAGAATGTTGATGAAGACCAGGAATGGGTTGGGGATGATGTTGTTGATCTCTTGTCAAAGAACTGGGAAAATGCCAATTAGTTTTTGTTTTTTCGGTGTTTTGTCTATTTGTTGTTGATTTGCGGTCTGTGTTTACTTTTTTGGCTTAGTTTCTATGTTTTTTGGACTTGAACTTTTCGGCCCTTGTGGCCCTATGTGTTAAGGGTACATCACCTTGTAAATGTTGCTTACCTTATCAAAAACAATTAGAGTGGGTGCTCCGGAACTTAAGATAAATAGAACTAAATATTATAAACTGGGAAAATGATGCTTACCTTATCAAAATCAACTAGAGTGGGTGCTCTGAAACTTCAGATAAATAGAACTAAAGATTATAAACTTGAGCTAGAACCTGTAGGAATAACTTAATAGAGCTCAACACATGCAAATCACATCCATTCACAGTTATCATATATAAAATAAAAATTACAGAATTGAAAACAAAGATACTTATCTATCTACTTGATGATTCCCTCAAGTGGCAAGCTCTCGAGTTCTACTACTCTTAGCTCAGATCACATAAAATTTTGTAACTTCAAGATTACTTCATCCAAGATAATTCCATCCACAATACTAATAACTCAGAATGAAATGGGCAAAGCTTATTTTATTCATATTAAGAGTCTAACACAGAGACATAGTTTAAAGGAACATTATGACAACATAACGATATCTCGTATCATTGTTTTTGGTGGTTACATATTTGTATAAAACTTCTAACAAAATCCTAGAATTTAGTTGGTGAAAGATCACCACTGAAAAAGTCTTCAACAAAATTCAACTACCCTCGGACTTAGGTTGATAACATAAAACATTTAAAAGGCTCAAAGTGAGCCATAAAGTCTTTGAATAGAAAATAACATAAAGCTTTAAAAGACTCGATCCACTATGCACTTCCTAAAATTTTGGCGCCTAGACTTCTAATGCTTGTCTTCAACTCCCTTGAAGTTTGCTTTAAAATCCACTTGGCTGAGCATAATGATCGATCATGCAAAATAACATGTACAATACTAAAAACAATGCCATTATGTTAGCACTAGTCAACTTATTTCAATTAATTTCAAGAATTAAAGATTATAATTTTTTTCACAAAAAGCAAGCAATTACTAATCCTAAAGATAAATAATTGGTAGGGTAAAAGTGACTAGGAGAAATAAGGAAGGGTATTTGGTTTATTATATTTATGAGGTTATTTTCAATTCATCACTTCTCCCCTTCCTAAGTTGGAGCAGGTCCTCCTACTCTTTGTTGTGTCCATTGCCTTCAATTTCCCCTGTTTCTATTTAACTCTTCATACTTAGCATTGAGGTCATAAAAATTGTTTGATTCTCTATCCAGATCCTCAGGATTTCTTAATAAACCTTCATTGAGTCTAACCCTTGTTTTCCATGACTGAAATTTTTTAGAGTTCTGATCTATGGTAATATTTACTTTAGGGGGTTGTGAAAGAAGTAATGGGGGTCTGTATCTCATGCCCATCCAGTTAGTTTTAAGTTGCTAGAGAATATCCACCAAGGCCCCTGCCCTTTTGTAATACCACTTAATGTTAGTCGGTGAAATCACCTCTCTTATTTTAAGGTGCGTGGGAAGAGGAGTGTACCTCTCTTCACAAGCATGCCAAGCTTTTCCTATCAATCTTGGGCCCTGGTCTTTGAAATGCTCAAAATATAGCCGAAGGTTATCATTATATTTATTTTTCATAGTTTCTTTAATCTTAATGTTCATAACTGTGCTTTGAAAGTAGAAGGTTTTCTATGAGGATACCGCATTTAGAGTCCAATAGTCTTCTTTGCCTGTGCATACTCTCTTGTCCTTTCTTTCCATTGAATTTGGTTTTGCATGGTAGATAGAAATGCCCTGAGTTGAACTTCTCCAACAAATAAATTAACATAGAAATATGTATATCTCTCCAAAAACAAATTATGAACAAATAACTCACACAATAATTCCTGTTGGGCAGGAGTTGACTCTTTGAATATTTTCAAAAACTCTTTATCATCTAGGTCATGTGGTTGGTTGTTGTAAATTCTTAGTAGTTTCCATCTCAAGAGTTTCTCATTTAAAAACATGGAATACAACCTGGATGGATTTCTGCAGGCTAACAATAATTCACCAATTTGATAAGCATCTTGTTTAGCTCGATAGACCCTATCATATGACTCTTTTAATAAGACTAACTCCTTTTTCAATCTAGCATTTTCTATACCTTCCTATCTTAGAAAATAACATCTCTCCATCCATGTCATTAGCAGTGGAGGTATATGAACTTGGAACCATTCCATTATGGTTGGTTCAGTTTGTGTCTCTTTAGACTCCATTGCGGGCTTGACATTATTCTCCTACAAATCCCATTCCAATTCAAAAAAAATTCTTAAGGAAGCATGAAGCTCAGATTTATGTTTGTCCCTTTCTTATTCAAAAGTGGTAAATAATTGCATAAAATTATTTTTTTTACTTTTTATTTTCCTATCTTTTTCAGAAAATTCAGTCAATACTTTTTGCTTTCATCATTCCACTACTGTATTTGGAATTGCAATTGTTCAATAGTCTTATCTTTTTGTTCCATTTGAAGTTTAAAATTTGAAATTTCTTGGTCTCTCTTCTTTAAAATTGCAGTGTGTACTTCTATCTCTTCTTATTGTTGACTAATTTACTCTTTATTTTCTTGCAATTAACATTTCAATTAAGCAATTTTTTCTCTTAAATTTTATAGCTCCATTTCTCTCTGATCAGATTCCTTAACCCCTATATTAGTATAAAAAGGAAAATTAGGGATTTATACATCATCACTAATTACATTTTCCTCATTAGACACCTCAAATGAGCCTTGTTTAGTGACATTAGCAATCGAGGGAGATAACCGTCCTACATAATCATCCTCAACATCCAAACAATATGGTGATTGTTCCATTTCTTCTTCTTGCCCTGATTGAGATGGCATATTCTCCTCTTCGGCCTTGATGGATTGACTAGTTTGTTTTTCATCATCTTTTGTTGCCTCCTCACAAGGCTGATTCTCAGTTTCTAGTGATTGTGCTTCAGTTTAATGCCTTTTCTTTTTAGAGGCCCTTGATGTATCACATGCTACAGTATCACTAGTTTCAGCAGATAACTTCTTACTTCTCCTTAAAGGAGGATTTGTTTGCAATGTTACTTTAGTTCTTTTTTTCCTTTTGCGAGGAGGTTCTTCATCATCTTCTGAATTTATGATTTCCACATTTTCTGAATGGCCTAGGGTTTCTGAAATATGAGGTAAAATTTTTGATGCTTCATCGTCAGGAGTTATTGTGGCATGTTGAGGTTTAGGAGAATCTAAAGGCTCAGATGAATGTTTTCCTAAAGGTTGAGTCACCCACCTAGATGACTCACCTTCTTCAAGGTGTCTTTTAGGCTTTGAATTTTTAATTTTTGTAGAAATTTTTCCCATTTCTTTTCCATTTTATTCTAGAAATGATATTTACGTATCAATTGAATGAGTCCATGGTGTTTAAGTGGTCCTAAACCAATTTTGTATTTATCTATCGTGCTATTAATATAATCACAAAGGAATGTAGGCAAATTTACCCTAAGGGAAAAGTTTTCAAATCCATGGCACAAGTGGGTAAGTAGTCAAAAAGGTGGTCCTACAATCACTGCGTATTGTCCTTTGTAGGTGAAATACTTAATAATCTAGGCTATGACTATTCTCCAAGGCTCTAGGATAGACATTCTCTGGAATCCTTTGTTTTGGCCTCTAGTACTTATAGTTATCAAAGGCTAAGCTTCTCCTTCTCTATGAAAAATCTCTACCATTCTCTGATAAGAGATATTGGTAGTTTCTGACAAATTAATAGCTTTATTTTCAAGATCAGAAAGATGAGAAATGATTTTAGGACTTACCGAAAGTGCTTGCCATGCACTACAGATTGACCGTCTGCAAAATTCTCTACAAATTCCTTCACTAATTGCTCATTATGCCCCTCAAATTTCTTGATGAATTCCAACCACCCCACTCTTTGGAAAAATCCTAAAATACTACTCAATGCCAACAATTTGTCTACTGAAGTTGGTTCAAATTTCTTTTTAGCCCCTCCCATATTGTGCTTTCCTTATTGCTCTGCTCAGTTTCTACTGAGATGCTATGGCGCTCAAAGAATTTTTTTTAAACAAATTGAATTGCAGAGTTAAGAAAATGTAGTTTTTCAATTACTTGTACCTAATACAATCGATGGGACATGAATTAATTATCTCATTTGGGATTCATTGTATTTTCATGATGATTTTGCATGGGAAAAAGCACAAAATTTGTCGTACTTCAAGCAAACACACAATTGCACAATTTACTAAATCTGGAAAGGGAATGGTTTGTGTCAATTAATTTATCCTTATTCAAATTAATTACCTACTTAAAGTAAAAATCGTATGTACCTTACATCCCGTTATTAATTCAAAAATCACTTACCTTTGCTGACATAAGGGTATAATTGTATGAGTTGGAGGGGTGGCGATGAATTTATTATGAGCGTGGATGGAACAACTAATTAATGGAAGAATTATTATGACGAAAAAAGTTGTCATAATAATTTTAATTTATTATGATAGGAGATGGTAATGCAGGGCATGGATTCCAAGGTGATGACAAAATTTTAATAATGGGCATGTGTATAACATTGGAAAAATCAAAGCATTGGAAAAGAAAATTGATTTATAAAAATTCAGAGCATCGCTGGAAGATGTGGCCGGGGTGAAGGATGAAAAGTTATGGAGCAAGCTGACAGATGCACCTAAAGTGAAAAAGTGAAGTGGAAAAATTCTAGAGCATTGGTGAGAGATGTCGTCAGAATGCAGCAACGAAATTCTTGGAGCATCGTCGAAAGATGTAGCCAAAGCAACAACCAAAATTTTTTGGAGCATCACTAAAAGATGCAGCCGGAAGCAGGGACAAAATATTTTTAGAGCATCGCTGAAAGATGCAATCGGAGGAAGAAAGCAGAATTTTTGAAGCATCACCGAAAGATGTCGCCGGAAGGAAGAAACAACAAAATTTTGGAGAATCGCTAAAAGATGTAGCCAGAATGCAACAAGAAATTTTTTGGAGCATCATCAAAATATTCCATCGAAAGAAGGAAGAAGAATGTAGGACTTTGGACTTAGAATTTCCAGAGCATCGTTGAAAGATGCCCAGACTACAAGAATAAAACAAGGAATGCCACCAGTCGGATGTGAAAGTTCCAGAGCATCGCAACAACTGAGCCAACAAGTTCTAGAGCATCACAAAAACTGGGCCAACAAGTTCATCACAACAAGATGCGCCAAAATTTGTGTTTGATTAAAATGAAGTCTTGCAAAATGGAAATGAAATTTAGCCAAGTTTAACAAATGAAGAATTTAAAAGAAATGCTCTAAAATAATTACAAATACATATACATGCATCCATCATTCATTTTTTCATTTTTTTCTAAACTTATGATAGAAAAATAAAAACTGCATTGGCTCTACCGTAGCAGAGTCAATGCATTGGATTTCTCCTTTCATTTCTACCATTTTTGTAATTTTTTCTTTATTAACAGGTTTATGGTAGATGTGTAATCGATGACCATTGACTAGGAGAGTTCGTATGTCACCATCAACGGGCTTGAGCTGTACTGCGCTATTTGAAAATACTTCAAAAATTTCATATGGATCGAGCCAATGAGTTCTGAGTTTCCCCTGGTGATCTTTGTATCTAGAATCAAATAAAACCCAACCCCCATTATGGAACTCTCTCTCCTTTATATGCTTGTCATGCCAAAATTTGTGTTATTATTGTACTAGCTCAATTTGATGAACAACATCCAAACGGAGTTCATCCAACTCACTAAGCTGTAAGACTCTTTCAACTTGGGCTCTTTTGAGATCTCAACCTAACTCCTTGGTTGTTCTCAGAGTTTAGAGTTCAAATTCAATGGGTAAGAGAGGTTTCTTCCCAAAAACTAACTTGTATGGACTGAAATCAGTGGTTGATTTCCATGTTGTGTTATACGCCCAAAGAACTTCAAGTAGTTTCCTAGCCCAATCTTTCCTTCCTGATGAAACTATTTTTATTAGAATGTTCTCTAGCTCCCTGTTAGTGACTTCCACCTGACCATTTGCTTGAGGGTGATAGGGTGATGACTTCTTATGGATTACCTATAAATGATCAGTGAAGGCTAACAAAACCTTAGACATAAATTGGGGTCCCCGATCTGTGGCAATTATCCTAGGGCCTTCAAATCTGAGGAAAATTTTATTATACAGGAAGTTAGCTACTTGTTCCTCCCTAGCAACTTGTAGAGCTTAAACTTCTACCCACTTAGTTAGATAGTCAGTATAGACCATAATGTACTCTTTTCCTTGTGAAGGAGGGTCTATAGGACCGATAAAATCCAATCCCCATTTTTCAAATGGTTCAAGGACTACCCGGGGTTGTAGAGGAATTTCATTGGATACAATAGGTCTCCCTACCCTTTGGCATTCATCACAACGGTGAACATATTTCTTGACATCTCTATGCATAGAGGTCCAGTAATATCCCGCACCCAAAATATTGTGGAACGTCCTTTTAGCAGAATAATGGCCTCCAAAAGGGTCATCATGGCAAGCTCTAAGGATACTATAGGTCTCATCTTCCCAACACAACATTGTAGAACCATATCGGGACCACATCAAAATAGGATTCAAGTAATCCATTTGAATGGAACGATTTCTCGAATGAGGCGTTTCTTCTATTTTAATGTAAAATAAGGTGGTACTTCTGAGGTGGCCAAGTAGTTGGCAATATCAACAAACCAAGGAGTTTCAGTGGAGATGGCGAATAGATTTTCGTCTGGGAGTTCATCCTGCACCGTAGCACAATCTCCATCATCTTATTTAATTTGAGATAAGAAATCCGCAACTGCATTGAACTTCCCTAGTTTGTCAATAATTGTTAGGTTGAATTCTTGGATAAGCAACAACCACCTGATTATCCTTCCATTCACTACAAGTTTGTTCATTAATTATTTAATGGCTGAGTGATTTGTAGACACCATTAATTTGTACCATGTAATGTAGTGTCAAAATTTCTTGATTGCATGTACTACAACTAAGAATTCTTTTTTCGTGGTGGTATAATTCTATTCCGTTGGAGTCAAATTCTTACTAATTAAATAAATAGCATACTTTCCCCCATTCTCATCTTCCTATCCTAATACTGCTCTAATAGAATCATCAAAAGCATTGAGCATAAATATGGAATGAAAGGTTCCAATTAGGTCCACGAAGGACGAGAGCAGAGATGAGTTTCTCCTTAATGGTTTCAAATGATGATTGACACTCAGGTGTCCAGATAAATTCTACATTCTTTTGGAGAAGGGAAAACATAGGGGTTGCAATCTTGTTAAAGTTTTCTATGAATCTTCGATAGTATCCAACATGCCCTAAGAAACTTCTAACATTAGTTTGGGTTTTTGGGGTCACAAGCTATTGTATCACCTCGATTTTATTAGGATCAACTTTTGTCCCTTTAGATGAGATGTGGTGTCCCAACACTATTCCTTATTCTACCATTACTAGACATTTTTTGTGGCTTAGGGATAGACAATGATCCTCAGATCACTTCAACACTTTGTCTAGACTTTGGAGGGCTTCATCAAAAGTTGACCCATACATAGTGAAATTGTTCATGTAAACTTCCACATAGTCATTCACCAACTCAGCAAAAAATGGCCAGGATAGCAATCTGAAATGTTGCAGGAGCATTGCATAGCCCAAAAGGAAGAACTCAATAAGCAAATGTCCCCCATGGGAAAGTAAAGGTTATTTTGTCTTGGTCTTCTGATGCTACTTGTATCTAGTTGTATCCACTAAATCCATCCAAAAATGAGAAATACTTCCTCCTAGCCAAATTATCCAAGACCTGGACTACAAATGGTAGAGGGAATTAATCTCTATGGGTCACTTTGTTAAGTTCCCTATAGTCAACATGCACCCTCCACTTCCCATTTTTCTTTGGAACCACAACCAAAGGTGAAACCCATTTGTTGTCAGAAATGGGATAGATAAATCCTACTTGTAGGAGTTTCTCAATTTCAGTTTTAACAATGTCTTTCAAGGTAGGATTGAGTCTCCATTGTGGTTGACAAACAGGTTGAACATCCTCGGTATAGATATGATGAGTACAAACACTTGGGTTTATTCTTCTCATATTTTTGTAGTCCCAAGAAAAAGATTTAGATCTATTCACCAGGATATCAAACAATTTGTTCTCTTCCGGCTCAGTCAACCAATTGTTGATGTTCAAAGTTTTTCTTGGCAATAACATAATGGTTTTGACCCTTGGATGGTTGGAGGTGACGGTATACACTTCTCTTGTCAAAGTGTTAAGAGGAAAACTATGTGGTATGGTTTTGTGGAGTCTAGAAATATCTTCAAAGAAATGATTAGTTTTTGGAATGATATTTTCCAGAGGACAAGGTAACCCCATGAAGTTGGTGTTATCAAAGTCAATGTAGTTTACGTTTATTGGTTGCCCTAGAATCTCTTCCACGTCCAACATCTCTTCATTGCTTGAATCCATGGTAAGATTTTTCATATTATTTTCTAGTTCATCTTCCAACTCTTCACCATGTTGTTTGATGACTACCATAGAAAGTGAAGCTATATTTTCTTGTTCGTGGGGACCTTCTGGTTCATCAACCCATACTTTTTTATGTTCAACAGGCTTGGCGGGAGGATAAAAGAATAAATGTTTTCTATTGGAACCATGTGAAATGGTCATTCTTCCCTCTTTGCAATCAATCTTGGCTATAACAGTAGCTAACCATGGTCTTTCAAGGATTATTGGATAAATGTCTTTTGGTGTAAGGGACTAGATTATTTGAAAGTCCATTGGATATTCCCAACCATCAACCTTAACAAGGACATTTTCTATGACACCCTTGGGAATAGCTATGGATTTTTTTTCCATTTTCAACATTGTAGTTGTGGGATGTAAATCAGTGAGTCCCAAATTTTCCATTACATCAACAATCATTAAGTTAATGGCTACTCCCAGGTCCACAAGTGCATTAGGTATTGCTACCTCATTGATTGTTATTGTTATAAGTGGACTGCCTGGGTCATCATATTTTGGAGCTATGGTCTTTCCAACCAAAAATTCAGCTAGATAACCATTTATGTGAATAATATTTATCCGTTTTGGTTTCCTTCCTAGAGTTTTGATGCACAACTATTTGATCAGTTGGTTTAATTCAAGAATCTCCTTAATTGCTTGTAGCAAAGGGACCTCAATTTATAGCTTTTTAATTTCTTGTATCAACGCAGTTTTGGTGGACAAGGACATTTCTGAAGGATTTTTTAAGGTGGTTGGTTTTAGACGCTCTAGAAAAGGTGCTCGAGTTTTCTCTTTAGGAGTGGAGTTCTTTAAAGGATCAGTTGGAGACTGACCACCCTCCTCCTAAGGTAAGTTGGAAGTTCCATTGTCTTAAGTACTTCCTTGGTTTTTCTCTAAAGATGTGGAAGTTGTCTTAGTCATCTCAATAGATTCCTTAATAGGCTCATCTAGGATCTCAACAATAGTAGGCTACTAGAGTGTTTTTCTTGACCTTAACTGCAGATTTCCACAATGGATAGCGTTAAGTCCAGTAATATTTTCCTGTTATGTGGAATACACTAGGGTATTCTGATGATTATTCTTTGGATTAGGAACAAGTTGCGTCGGAAGTTGTGGTTGGTTGACCTGCTCATTTTGTTGAGGGTTATGAGGAGTTGGTAAAAGATTCTTTTGTTGATTAGGCACCCTTCTTGGACTAGTATAAAAATGATTTTGAGGTTGATTCCATTAAGAATCGGGATTTTGAGGATATCATTGTTGTTGAGTCTGGTTTAGCCATTGAGGGTTTCCCCGGGACTAATTTTCCCATTCAAGTGGTCGTCAAGGGTAAGTTCCCCAATTTGGTGGTGCTTTAGGTGGTGCCTGAGGTTAGGGTGTTGCCCATTGGTTATTATTCCAGTTGTTTTGAGGCCTCTAGGAAGGGTTTGAATTTTGGTCTAAGAAAAATTCCCTCTAGTTCTTTGATTTACAAAGTTGACCTCCTCCTCAATCATAGATGTTCTTTTCTTGGAATTCTTGATTGCATTCAAGATTTCCCATTGGTCAATGGCATGACTATTCTCACAAACTTGGAAAACATTAGTTTTGTCCAAAGGGAATTCTCTTAAACAGATGTTAGTTTTGACACCTAGGACAGTAGATGGATAAGGTCTCAAGATATTGTGTTTTAGCCTATATTCCATCCAACATGATGTTTAACTGAACAAGAATGTTAGTTTTAAGATTATATATCTCCTCACACAATTTGCCTATTTCATTGGAACCTTTAAAAAGAGTAGTTTTACGATTACCTCCTTGAGTATGGGAGAAATTACGACATAACTCACAAATATCCTCGAGTGTAAGTTGGGACTAATCTCCTTTTTCCATTAAATCTAGGCTTCTCTTAGCATCCTCATCAAGTCCTTTAAGAAATATGATCTTCAGAATCTCCAAACTTATGGCTTCTCCACCACAACGTTTTGATAAGAAGATGAACTTATCTAGGTAATCTTATAGGCTTTCATCTTCATTTTTCCTTAGTTTGAATAACTCTTCTTTTCTATCGCTGACCCTATAGTAACTTTGGTATTTATCCAGAAAGGTAGAATCATCCCAAGAGGTTATCAACCCTAAGGATAATCCCATGAACCAACACATTGCTACGTCTTTCAGAGTGGAGGGAAAGAGCTTTAGTTTCTGGTTATCATTCTTGTATTCATATGTCTGAAGCAAGACTTTAAACTCAAATAGAAACTGGTCAGGGTCTTCAGAAGATAAACCTCAGAAGGTTGGCAGGGAGGTTGGTGAAATATTTTTCATAGGTGTCTTGTCATCTGCATTGATAGTAATAGGATAAGTGAATGTGCACACTCCCAATGTTGGGTTAGCAAAATTTCTACGGTCACCCATGACATTGAAAGGAATGCGTTCCTCTTCAAAAGTTTTCTCTGGTGTATGCAAAGTAATACTCTCCTCTACAAATGTTTGTTCTACTGGGTGATTTTATGGGGCATACGGGGAGGTCTCAGGTTGATCCTGCTTGATCAATTCTTTAGTAAGTTCTTGAGCTGAGACTTCTTCCTCCCTGCTTGTGGTTAGTACGTCGTTTGGGGGGGTTTTGGTATGAATCTTCCATTGGGGCCTCGTTTCCTGACCATACAAAAAAATAAGCCTGGTGACTATTTTTGTTCCTAAAAGAGGTATTCAAGCAATCTCCTAATAACACTAGACAAAGGAAAGTCCTTGATAATGGTGCCAAAAAGTGACAGGCTATCGTTAGGTCCTATCACTTTATTTGAAAAATGCATCAAATGTATCGACTGGGTAGTGTTCAGAGGCTATATGCAACAGGAAACATCTTGACTAACTCTCATATTTTCTAAATGACTAGAACAGTTAAAAATGAAACTGAAACTAAAAAGGCCACTAAACTAGAAAGCATAAAGTTGTCTAAAATAGAAAGCAGGAAATTATTCACCTAGTAAGCATAAAATGACTAAACTAGAAAGCATGAAATTTTTTAACTAGAAAGCATAAATGATTAAGCTAGAAAGCATGTAAATTGCTGGAAAAAAAGTACTTGCAATAAAACTGTAAGTTTAAATGAAAACAACCTCTAACTAACATCTAGTTGTTAATAGAAAACAAACTCAACAACTAGAGTGGGTGCTTCAAAACTTCAGTTAAATAAAACTAAAGATTATAAACTCAAACTACAACCTACAGGAACAACTTAACAGAGCTTGACACATGAAAATCACATCCATTCATAGTTATCATATACAAAATAAAAATTCCAAAATTGAAAACAAAGATACTTATCTATCTACTCTATGATTCCCTCGAGTGGCCAACTCTTTGGTTCTACTACACTTAGCTCAAATCACATAAACTTCTATAACTTCAAGATTACTTCATCCAAGATAATTCTGTCCACAGTACTAATAACTCATAATAAAATGAGAAAATCTTATTTTATTCATATTAAGAGTGTAACATAGAGATATAGTTTAAAGGAACATTATGACACCATAATGATATCTTGTATCATTGTTTCTAGCAGTTACATATTTATATAAAACTTCTAACAAAATCCTAGAATTCAGTCGGTGAAAGATCACCACTGAAAAAGTCTTCAATAGAATTCAAGTACCCACAGACTTAGGTCCATAACATAAAACATTTAAAAACCTCGGAGTGATCCATAAAGTCTTTGAACATATAATAACAAAAAGCTTTAAAAGAGTCGATCCATTATGCACTTCCTAAAATTCTGGCACCTAGACTTTCGACACTTGTCTTCAACTGCCTTGAAATATGCTTTAAAATCCACTTGGCTGAGCATGGTGACCAACTGTAAAAAATAACTTGTACAATACTAAAAACTATGGCATTATGTTAGCACTGGTCAACTTATTTCAATTAATTTAAGGAAATAAATATTATACATTTTTTCACAAAAAGTAAGCAATTACTAATCCTAAAGATAAATAACTGGCAGGGTATTTGGCTTATTATATTTATGAGGTTATTTTTACCTCATCACCATGGTGTTGACTTGAAGCTCCTAGGTAATATTATGGAACAACCCTCTTGCATGGTGTATAAGTGTTTTCATCTTATGGTTATGTAATAGAGTTCTCATGTTGGGTCCCTACCTTTAGCTCCTTGAATATATGGAAAAATATGCATCCTATAGACTATATTTTAGTGTGTCTAAGATGGGTTCTTAGTTTATGCCCATGAAAATGGAAATTAGTAATTTATTATCCCCTAAATGCATGTGGATGTGGTCATTGAATGACCTAGAAGCTTCTATTCCAACTCATTTTTATGCATGTACATGGTGTTAGTTACGGAGTTGGCATGTTTAATGGTACAAAGTTCTTAAATAATGCCTTCTTCATGTTAGAGGGTTGTACTTTCATTATTTATATTCAAGTTGGCACTATCTATGGGATTTGTATATTTTCTATTCAATATCTATGGTTATGTTTATTTATAAGATTTCCATTATTTTGGTATAATAAGTTTGGTGTTTCTAGACTTGTCAGTATTCTAGATGATAAGTGGATTCATTTTGTATGCATGTATTTGACATGGATGGTTTTTCATTTTTTATTTGTTGACCAAAATATATGGTTTTATAGATCTACAAAGAGACTAGTTTTCAAATTGTGAATCTCATGGTTGTGTGGATGAAAGATAATCACAAGTTTGCATGCATTCTTAGTGCATGGTTTGAGAAATTTTTTTATAGTTTTCTTGGTGTTGAAATGTTGGCAAATTATTAGTAAGTCAACATTTTTATAATGGCTCTTGTTGGGTTCTTGAGTTGATATAAGTTTACTTAGGATATAATATTCTTCTAGAAGTCTTATCTAGAACTTATCTTATCTATGCATCATTTCCTAGATAGTTAGTTAGTTCTCGCATGTGATAGGATTAAGACACTTGTCATGATCTTGTCTAATCCTATCTCACTTCTTGCCTATATAAGCAAGACATCATATGTACTTTGCTATATTTATTTTGGCATTCTTACATCCTTAGTGATAGCATGATATTTATGTCATTTCTCTCTTGTGGCAATTATTTTTTCTTGTAGGTGATTTTGGGGTGTTTGAGGAGTTCACTATAAACTCACACATGGTATCAGAGCTTCAGTGTTGCAGAATTCTTCCCATATCTTAGGGACCAATCTTGGCGTGAAAGTCTTGCTGGGTGAAAGTTGGGGTCTTGAGAGCCTTGCCATTAAATCCAGCGCATTAGAGAAAGTCAAGATCGAATTTCATTTTGTCAAAATTTGACATATTTTGTCAAAATTTGACATATTTTGTCAAATCTACAAGGGTTTGAAGAAATCATTTTTCATTGGAGCCATTTTATTTTTTGCTTCAAAATTCTAGCTTCCACTCATTTGTAGGAAAAACAATTTCTAGGTTTTGTAGCTATGGTCAAAATATCATCTGGGTATCTTTTAGATTTTGCATATCTTGAGCAGGTCTGAAAAAAATTGTTGTCCAAAAAGCGTCGTGTGTCATTTTTCTACTCGCTGAAGGTTAAATTTTATTTATTTTATTTTTTTGCTCACTAGATTTGAAAAATATTTCTAATTCTTAGCATCAAAATATTTTTGGGTTTCTATTATTGTTTACAAATAGTTATTAGATTTTTCAGAAATCAAATCAAAAGTAAAAATTTTGTTAGAAAAACTATTTCCCGCAAGCTAAATTCAATTTTTTTTAAAAATTCATAACTTGAGCATATGGCGTCCGTTTTTCAAAAACTTTATATCGTAGGAAAGTCGATTCCATCCTCTATACAGATATAAGGTCATTTTTATTCATGGAGGTATATGTGAACATTCATCAGTGCATGCAGTATTTTATTTTATGTGTGCATTAGGTTTGCATTTCTTTGCACTTCATTTCAGTTCCAGATCATTTATCAATCAATTGTTGCACAATAGATTTCAGCGTTGTGCTAGTTTGCAAGTTTTCTAGTGTTCCTTAGGATCAGGTCTATTGTTGCTTTATCATGATTCTGATCTGAGTCCTTGAGTGAATCTAATATGGTTTCTAGAAAACATAAGTATCTTTCCTTGCTTGTCAAATTAAGGATTCCAGTGTTACTCCACAAGTGTGTTTTTGGTGCTTGTTTTGTAGCAGGCTATCTCATTATGGGGGGTTGTATGATCTCTCTTGTTATCCTTTGTGTGGATAGAGATTGATTGGATTTATGATGGATATCATTATTGTATTTATCTCTCTTTCGGGGAGGAGTTTTGTCCCACTAGGTTTTCTCCTTTTCTCTATTTGTGAGAGATTTCATTTGTATTAGTACATGGGTACCTAACATGGCCTAGTAGTCAGGACCCATATTTGCATCTTTTGCATAATAATCTTCTCTCTTAATTTTCACTTAAGGGGGGTGTTGGTGTGCATAAATGTCTTGTACCTAGTTAATTCATTCAATAGGTAATTAGGGGACATATTCACATGTTAAGTTTACTTAAAATATAAGTTTCTTCTAGAAGTCTTATCTAGAACTTATCGTATTCATGCATCATTTCCTAGATAGTTAGTTAGTTGTCACATGTGATAGAATTAAGACACTTGTCATGATCTTGTCTAATCCTATCTCACTCCTTGCCTATATAAGCAATGCATTATATGTACTTTGCCATATTCAGTTTGGCATTCTTGCATCCTTAGTGATAGCATGATATTTCTGCCATTTCTCTCTTATGGAAGTTATTTTTTCTTGTAGGTGATTTTGGGGTGTTTGAGGAGTTCATTATAAACTCCTACATCATGAAGAACATACATTTTATCTCTTGATGTTTATGATTTTCTTGTTACTAATGTGGTGTTGATTTTTATTTCTTTTGCATCCACTATTCTTGGTGAATCCACTTCAAGATCTAGGAGTTGTGTATTTTTATGGGTTGTTTATACCCATAGGTTGCATATGTAACTCAAATTTGTGTTATCTATTCCCATAGATCTTTGTACTAATTACGACTTGCTTATCTTGTCAACTGCCATGTGTCACCACCTCAATAAATTTAAGGAAATAAAGGATTGTTAGGGCTTTGACCCATGCCATTACTCCATGTAATCAATGTCCATCAATCACAAAGCATAAAATTTAAAAATAAACTTTAACATGGTACAACTACCTCCACATCCAAGCTATTGAAATTTTAATCAAGGACTCTTCCACCATCATCCATGAGCCTATAAATTTAAGAGCCCTTAGCCATTTCCATATTGGAAAAATATGAGACTTATTCACAAAAAAGATAAAGTGAAGATTATTATAAATTTTTAGAGTGTGATATTTGCTTACACCTTTTCATATCCTCTACAAGTATCTTAAAATACTTATTGAGGTCAAGATTATAGTGTTCTAGTAATGATGAAATTAGGAAGAGGGAAGGTATTAATGAATCCTCTATCTGCGCTATTACTTTCATATTAAAAAAGGAAAGTCACCATACTGGTGTTGGGATTGGGTTTTTCTAACGATTGTAAGTCCTTGTGTTTGAATTATTTGTATTTATTTTATTTTGTCCTTATTTGGGAAATGGGGCATATCAATTATGACTTGGCTATTATGTCATGTGTAAACATTTGTAGGATATATGTACATAAGAAGTTGTAAGAACATCTAATGTCATTATGACATTATAAGATGTGGGAGTTACTTATGACATGTTCTATTATGCATGCAAAAGCATGATTACAGGGAGTTACATAGTGGACTAAAGATCTTGAATCGCTTATAATGCATGTTATGATGTATCATAAATCATACTTCTAAAGGAGTTAAATGAAAAATAATGATTCAAAGTAAGATGTGGGTCATGAAAATTCTTAACATAGTATTTTGGGACCTTGTTTGGGCCCAGGGTAATGCATTTTTCTAGTTTTTTGGGCCTCCTTGAGTATATATATTGAGGGCTTGAGATGTAGGCATTAATGGGTTCTTATGTTGGGGTTATCCTACCATATTTTCTCTAAAGGAGTAGGGTGATATTCTACATGTTACGGTAAGAGAATGAAAGTGTATTGTAACTCTTATATGTTGCTAAATAATACATCGGTTATGTATCTTGGAGAATGCAATTTTTTACTTGAAGGTGTTTTACCCACGTATAACAATGTCTCTTCTGTTTTGTCTATTCATCTCTCATTCTTATTTTGAAAAATACTATTTTACATTCTATTATGCTACTAAAAATTTTATTGATATGATATTATCATTTCTTTTCTCTAAGGGTTAATGTGGGAAATAAACCTATATTTTGATTCCACTTCATGGCATAGTTTGTATGCAGTTATATCAAGTTTTTATTCAGTAGATCTTATAGTAATAGAGGTGCATACTGAGTATATTTTACCAACATTTGGTACTCTAGAGATAAGATGGTTCTATGGCTTGTATTTGATTTATTATGGTTAAATATGGTTTTATGTGCTTCCATGTGAGTTGCATGTACTTGCATGCAATTATATGTGATAGTACATGAGTTTCACGTACTTGCATTTTATTTGCATCTTGAATGTGGTTGAATGTCATTACATGGTTTCATTTTATTGCATGTCATTGCATATGATGGGTCCATGGTGACTTGGTTTTGGGAATTCCTCCATTTTAAATTTCCTAGCTTGGTAAGCTTGAGGGAATCTACATGAAGGAATTGACTGATTATTAATCCTTTTATGAATGAAATTCATGTATCTTATGGAGAAGGTGCATCTTTATGGATTTGGTCATGTGGTTGCATGTAGTATGGTATTGACATGGAGCTCCTATTTGATAGTATGAAATAATGGGATCTTGCATGGTGAATTAGTTTTGTATTAAAATCATATGAAGATGCAAGAGAAGAGAATACTAGGTTTTAAGATAGTTACTTGTAAATATTTTTAGTCCCCTTGAATATTTTAAATATGATAACTATAAAATATATCCTAACACTAATTACTTTGAAATCGAGTTAGAATCTATAAGTAGATTTATATCCCAAAATCTAGTGCAAAAATTATAATCATTAAAAATATAATTTTAAGGGGATATACAAATAGTTTGTCTCCAAGATAAATACATAATTCATAGTGATTTCTTCGTTATTAATTAAATGGGAAGGAAATAATGAATTCACAATGAATTGCTTTATTAATAATACACTTGCATGGGAAGGAAAGATAAATCTTCCCAAATCTTCATCTAATCAAGATTGACACCAAGCCTAGAAAGGGAGTCAGTCAAATAATTCCCCTCATGAAACACATGCTGAAATATAATCCCATCAAAGCTTAGAGTAATTTTAATGGAATCATTTATAAAATTATAAGTATCCAACTAGGCCTTTAATTTTCAAATAATCCCCTTCCACAATGACTTTATTTAACCCTTTTCCTTTAGATTTTTTATAAAAGGAAATTTATAAGAAAATAAAACTATTATTAATCTAATCTACTAATAATTTAAACAATCTATAATAATTACTATCTAAATGCTAACAAATTTATAAAATTGAATCTAATAAAGTAAACTAACTAAAACAAACAAAAGTATAGACCTATAATTGAATGTTGAAGACCAATCTGAGCAAGTTTGAAGTAGTAAAATAAAATAAATTATTGAATGTTATCATCAAACAATGCCACCACCCATTTCTCCTACTAATATCTAGTTGATGGAAATATTTAGGAGGGAAAATATGGATTTTTTTGGAATAATATTGATGAAAGAACAAGGGAGATTGTTAGAACATGATCAATAAAATAGTTGAATGAAATTAATTTCATCTAAGGCAGAGAGTTTAGAGTTATATTATGAATGAGTTGAAGGAAAATGGAAACTTCCTAGTGGAAAAACTTCTTATCACATCAAATTATTCAAAATGGAGTTTATAATGGGTGTATAAAGGTGGTAGAAGGTTTTGGATGTATGGGAACTAAAGGGAAAAGAAAAGGATGAGGTAAAGGAAGAGAGAGGGAGACACAATCAAAATTCATGCTTCATGTAGCATGGAAAAATCATCGGTTTTCATAGAGGTGTTGTTTTAAAACCATTATATTTACTTCATAATTGATGTGGTGGTTGTGTGGTTATCAACAATGATTTTAAAACTATCAATTTAGTTATGTTACCACCATAACTATTTTAGTTTACTATGGAAGTTTTGTAATTGCTACCTAATATTACCAAAATTCTCATCATAATAGAGAGAACTTAAAATTTTAAAGATTAAAATAGGTTAAGGCTAGAAAATAGGTAAATAGGGATAATAACACACATACAAAGGAATAAGAAACAATTAATAGGAACCTACAAAAGTTGTAACTATTCATTATTATTTATGTTATAATGTTTCTTTGGTTGGAATTAGTCAAAAATAGAATCACAAAGTTGACCCATGTACAATAGTGCAAAATTGGGTACTTATAGTGAGATGGAAGCCATGAGATTACAAGACACATGAATCACAAGGAAGGTCATGTGATAATGTAATGTCAGGTCATGGTAATTTGTCTCTAGTACATATCATTATCTATCATATATTAGGATAAGGTGACACTAACCTTGCAATCCTATGTACAAATGTTATAACTCTAACATCTTGGAAATGATACTTAGACACCCATGTAAGTGGTAAAAATATATCATTATTTTATCAATTATCCTCAAAATAAGGAGGTTACTTATAATAGTGGTGGTTAAGTTAAATATCTTTATTTACATCACTTTCTTGATTCTAGCCATTAGGAGAAAAAGCAGAGTATCTATTTGTAATCAAGTGGGTTCTATTAGTGTGAATTAGGTGTTGTAGGTCTAACTAGTTCACCTAGTAGGTCCCATTCAAATGTTAAGTTTACTTATTTCTTAGTAATATTTCTATATGTCCTTAGTTGTCATGTGACCTTATCTTTAGTTGTCTCATGCCATAGGATTAAGACACTTGTCATGATTATGCCTAATCCTATCTCTCAACCTTGCCCATGTAAGCAAGGCCTCATATGTACATTATGAATCAATTGTATTAATATAATTGTTTTTCAACCATTATTTCAAATCTATGCTCTTGATTTTATCTCTCTTGTAGAAGGAAGTTTTGGTTATAGGTGATCCTAGGAGCATGAGTCCTTGAGTGACTCTAACATGGTATTAGAGTGTTAGATATGAAAAGCCCCCTTCTCAAATTTGAGAGTGATTTTTCTTGGAGCTATTTCAAGGTTGTGAATCTTGGTAGATCTTAAAAATTTGAGTATTATTTTCTCTTGCATAATATGATGACCTAGAGAATCATAAAAAACTTGATAGAAATTATAGATTTGGGGGTTTCCTCTTTCTGGCTTTGTATTGCAAATTTATTTTGGTGCATGTTGGTACAAATATAAGTTCACAATTGAATTCAGAGTGTCTAATAAAGTCACTTTTGTCTTTTGTTTCATCTAAATCGAACATGTGAGGCCAGATCTATGAGGGTTTCAAGTTGGGAGGTGGTTGCCAGATCCAAAAGGTAGTTGCAATTTTGGAGCATTTTGGGTCAAAACAAACCCAAAAATCGTGTCCAAAAGGCTTGAACACCCTAAGATCAATTATTGAATTATTAAAGTTGGATAATTTTTCCCCATGCCCTTAGAGAATTTTTTCAACCCTTATCATCATTTTTGTTTGTATGGAATATGTATAATATGATTTTGTACCATATGACAAGTAGTACATGTCTGCATAGGAGGATACAATCTATAGTCAGTGGAATATTCTAGGGCATTAACATATTCTACAAGGAATATTCTCTATATAGGTATTGGAATAATCATTGGTATAGGTTGGCATCAGGTCTCTATCAAGGTTACATGAATGAGGTATGATGTGACAAATTAGGGACCTATTTTTGGCACTCTAATGCCCTAATTGGGCCTTTTTAAAAAAAATTGGTATTAATTTTGACTCAAGAGTTAATTTTTCACAAATGAGATATTGTTGAAAGCTAGTCCTGAGCACTTCATAGTGGTGCAAGTCATTTTTCTATTGGTTTATTTTACCGATTCTTGAAGTTAGATCTCCCATTTGGACATTTGAGATCATAATATTTTTCCAGTTTATCCAAATAAAATTATTCTTATGGAATTTGAAAGGTATTTAAGAGATTTGTTGTCTTATTCATGCACTTTTTCTAGATTCAACCCCATGTAAATTTTATTTTGTTTTTTACATTATCGTATTTTAATTGATTACTTGGACATATTAACACCTAAAGAAGTTATGTATCTTTGTGAGGGTTTCATTTTCAATATTGGTTCAAATTTAGGAGGTTTCATATCATATTTTTGGAATATTTGTCTACTTCTCCCCAAGTTTCACTTAAGGGGGGGTGTTGGTGTGAATTAGGTGTTGTACCTAACTAGTTCACCTTTAGGCCCTATTCACATGTAGACATGCAAAAATTATTTGATATAAGAGTACCCCTCATACATATTAGTACAATGGGGTTATAGATATGATGAACTAAACTTAGTAAAAATATCTAGAAGTATAACTAGTGGTACACTATCGAATAAGTGCTTTTAGGTAGAAGTTGTGAGTACTACTTGTTACTTGATTAACTAATATCCTTATTAAAATATTGTAGAGAAAAATCTTTATGAAGTGTGGATAGGTAAGAAACCTTATTTTTTATATTTAAGGGTATTTGGTTGTGAGCATTTTGCCAAGAAAAAATGATCTAAGTTGGATCCAAAAGCACATAAATGCATATTTATTGTTTAAAAAAGGGAATGTAAATAATTATAATATTTAAACTCTCTAACCTTGAAAATGATTCTGAGGACGTGATTTTAAGGAAGCTTAGATTATTTTTATGTCATATGTAACCAATAGAAGAAGAATGAAGAAAAAATAGTACATTTTGACACTAAGGTCAAGAAGCAAGAATATGTATATATTGAATAACATAATGATGAATTAGAGGATGCAAAGAAAGAAGAGGATTTGGGTGAGATTTCTAAGTAGGTTTATCATGTAGAATACCTTACTCCACCCTTGAGATGAGCTAAAAAATAATGGAGCACAATTAACAAGTATAGCCCATGACATTTTTATTGTGTATTTTCTTTGTCATGTATTGATGATGGACCGACATATTCTAGGTAATATCTATTTAGATGAGTGTAACTCTTAGATGGATGCAATGTAGGAGGAGATGATGAAATTTTAAAAGTGTGTCACTTAGGATCTTGTGAGCTTATCAAAGGGAAGGAAGATCATTGGTTGCAAGCAGGTATTCAAGAATAAATTACAAGTAGATGATAAATTAAAGATATAAAATGAGGCTAGTGTTTAAGGTTTACTCCAATAGAAAGGGAGTTGATTTTGGTGAAATTTTCTCTTCTATTATTAAATTTAATACTATTACATTCTTACTTTCTATTATCATTTATTGTGATTTTTAATTATACCAAAAGGAAAATAATATGGTTTATAATTTGAAACTATAATTGTATGATTTAAAATAATTAAATTAGATGTGATACCAAATTTTTAATGATTTTGCATTGAATTTGGGTTTTTTGAGAAGTGAAGAGGTTCAATGTGTTTACATTGAATGTATTGATGATCATATTCTAATCATTATATTGTATGTTAATTACATGTTATTTATTACTAACAACAAGGTGATGATTTGTGAACTTAAAACCTAGCTTTCAAGTGCATTTTACATTAATGATTTAGGTTTATTAAAATTTATTTCAAGAATAAAAATAAGAAAGATCTAACTTCACATAAATCTTTGGCTTAGTCAAAGAAGTATGTTGACACTATTTTGTTGTAGTTCACTAGATACACAATCATAAACTAGAGAGTATTCCATTCCTATTGGAACTAATATCTCATTAATTATGTATTTTATATCAAATGATGATTTTTGGGACATGTATAATTTGGCTTATTCTAGTGTTGTTTATAGCCAAATGAATGCAATGGTTTGTACTAGACCAAATATTTCCCTAGCAATGAGAGTTCTAAGAAAGTTTATATCTAACCTTAGTAGAGAGCATTGGAATTATTTTAAGAGGGTATTTAGATATTTGGGAGGGACTTTTGATTATTTCTTATGTTACCATGTTTCTAATGACTACTACACATGCATATAAAAAGGTAGTTTGGTTATAGAGATTATGTTTAGTAGTTGGTTTTAATTGTGTAGGGTCGTTCAAATTAGATGTGATAGTCAAAGTGTTATCTCTTTGGTCAATAATACCATGTACCATGCTCACATGAATTATATTAATGTTTAATATCACTTTGTTTAAAAGATGGTGGAGAATGATAATGTCATGTTTCAAAAGGATGCAACTTAGGATAATGTTACAAATTCACATTTAAAATCAGTGAGCATAGATAAGTTCTCTTGGTGTAAGGAGGCCATGGGCCTCACATCGTGCATCTTATTCATTTTATGTTTCTTGATTGTGTCATTTCAATATAATTTCAAGTGGGAAAATATAAGTAAAAATAAAACTAAGTGGTCTTTCTTGCTTCACTTTGAAGGTTATCCACCACTCAATGATTTCCCTCGATTTTGTGCTATAAGAAGAAATAAAAAATAATGAGAAGACCAATGATCCTAGTATAAGTTCTCAGAATCAAGATATCTTTAGCTTCCTCAAGGAGGATTGTGAGAAGCTTACTAAGTAGTTTGGTGCTCCTTTCCTTTCTATTTTTTATGTTTTTAAACAACTTTACTCTATTGATGGTTAGCTATAGATTTTATGTCACCGACCTATGGCCTTTGACCCTATTTATATTCTGTTGACTTTTTGCCTTGAGGGGCCTTTTGTGTTTTAGTCCAACACCTTGTAAATTCTACTTTTCTAATAAGAAAACTTGCAATCATATATACTAGTGTCAAATTTTTAATATCTTGGGAATGGGTATTTGGACACCAATATATGTGGTTGGGAGATACTATTATTCGAATAACTCTACTTGTAACTTAGCATATTAGTTTTAGTCACATTAAGAGGAGAGGTTACTTACAATAGTAGTTGTTGCAAAGTGATTTAACTTCATTTACACCAATTTATTGATTCTAGCCTAAGCTAGGAGGAAGTGGAACATATATTCATTGTTGGGTGGGGCCCTCATACATAATTGATACAATTTTGGATTATAATTTTTAGGGAAGTGTGTCATTAATTATGCTTTTCAAATATTCTTGTATTAGTATTTTTATTTATGGTATAAAATATTTGTCACATGGGGATTATATTTTTTTCCATATTGTGGTTTCTCAGTGGTTAGTTTGGATAAATACTTGTTTGATTTAATCTCTTCAGTTATTTATAAATTGCATTCAATAAATAGTTATCTTTTGGGTCTTTTAAAGGGTATGCTACTAAAATGTTGTTAGATTGAAGGATGAGTTGGATGTATTATTGTAACACATTAACTATTTAATCAATATAGACTTTTGTTCTCTTTGGTGGTGGAATTTCTCCCCAAAATGGTTTCTCCACATAAATTCTAGTTATATGTGTTTATTGATTTCTAATTTGGAGGTTTAAACTTCCTCACATCAATATAATGGTTAATCAATTCATATCTCAATTAGTATTTCATAATTAAATACTAAGTGAATAATTTTTTACCACAGTAGTTTAGCCTATTTATCAACATAAAAAACTCAATCATAAGAATACTAGCGATAATATATGCTCCCTTCAATTGGGCGTGCCCATAGGATGCAAGAAATTTAAGGAGAGAGAAAATTATACATGAGTGTAAATTTAATCTACCGGTAAGTATAATAATGTAAATTAATAGTAATGATGAATAAATTATGTGATAAACATGTGTAACATATAGAATGATAAAGCATTGAGCTCACATATGAGCTAGAGATATCATTAAGGCAGTAAGTTTACCTTGAATATGTGCAATGTAAAATGGTGATGTTACTTTCAATAGCCAAAATCATTGATGAAAAAACATAGATTTTTGAGATGAGCATATGGAAAAATGTACAAATAAAAATAAATATGATGGTATGAAGTAAAAAAAAGGGTATGAAACTATAATTGGTACATAAATTTGGAATAAAGGTATGGAATTGGAAGAAAGACATGAATCCAAAAATATGGGGCATGCTCCAAGTGTAAGATATACCAATAATAATCTCAATGTGTAAATGAGGAAACATTGTGTATCAATATATGTTTAGTGTGGAAGCTCTAAAAAACATGACATAGCAATATGAGATCAATAAATAAACTCTAAGAAGCCTGATATAAAAATATAAGATCAACATATAATATCTAAGAAGCGCATTTTGAGATTAATATGACATGAGCATCAATATCACATATAAAACAAGAAACAAAAACATAAAGGAACAGAGTTAATTTCAAAACAAGGGATAAGGAAAAGCAAGTGGGAAACTTGTTGGGGATACAGAGTCGGTTCTGTCATCAAGATAAACATCTAAGACAACAGTGCCTTAGTGATTTCAATTCAAAATCACATCAAAGACACAAAAAATTGTACCATAAAGCGGAAACAGGCACAGTGAATCCCCCATTGATCCTACTGAGGAAAGTGAATGCAAAACAATAACAGATTAAACACAAACAAATAACCATGAAAGATAAATATGATGACACACATATATACGTGGGGAAAACCCTTTTGGGTAAAAACCCCACACTCCAAAAGATCGAGCCATTGTATTATTCAGCAACAGAAAATAGTTACAATACAATCTCAGGCTCATAGCCTATACAAGAGTTACATCTTGTTCATCTGGAGAAAAGCATGCAACACAAAACCAGAACCTTCACATAGTTGCAATGTCATACATCTAACATACTATATAGATTCCCTTAAGCTCCTTAGAAATAACTGTCTTAGCCAGCCTCTCGGCCAACCCAACCTCAAGCCTCACAGGTTCCAATCAATTAGATCCAAGAGACAGAGTGTTCACAGTTACAATGCCTTAGCATACTGCTCGAACACCCCCTACGTCTCTCTCTCTCTCTATCTCAACGTCTAACCGCTCACACACCTTCCATCACCTTTTTGGTTTTCATTAAAATGTATATCTCTGACCGAGCCATACATCACATTCAATGTCCCAACCAATCATTGACCCTCAGGTTCATGCATTGAACAACCAAGCACGCATCCCATCTGCACATATTGCATCGAGCCACCCAGGCGATAAATTCATCACCTTAATCAGGTTCTATTTCCACAGCCTGCAATAATTGTGATTCCTTCTTTGGTCTTCGGCCAACCAGGCACTACCAACTTGCCACGTGTCAACCTGTCATTCGCCTGTTGCACTGTCACCAAGTCCAACTCAGTCAAACTCTGACCTGAGCTCATTCAAGCTCCTACCGCATTATCGTTGAGTCCATTCGACCCAACCGCGATATGGTGGTGAGCTCGCCTGAGCTCACCCAAGTCTTCATCGTGCTTCATCTCTGCTTCCCACCGCACTACCGCAACCCTGTTGGCTTTGCCTTGCGGTATGGCGGTAACCGCCCAGTAGACCGCCAGTGGTCATATCGCGCTACCACAACCCTGTTGGCTTTGCCTCGCGGTATGGCAGTAAACCCATTTGAGCCCACCATCTAACTCCACTGCGCTACCACTGGGCTTGGCTTTTCCCATCGTGGTATGGCGGTAACCGCCAACCAGACCATCAGCAGTCTCACTGTGACCACCGCGATCAACCAGTTCACCGTTCGTGGTGTGGCGGTAATCGCCAAGCTACACCGCAGGTGGCTTACTATGGCCACCGCGGTCACTTCGAACATTGCCTGCAGTAAGGCGGTAACCATTACGTCCGCCACCCTCCAACTGCCAATGGCCTTACCGTGCCCATCGCGGCTTAGAAAACAAGCCGCGCGGTAGGGCGGTAACCGCCACACAGAACTGCCGCAACCTCCAACTGTCAATGGTTTATCGCGCTACCGCGCCATCAATGAGTGAACCCTGCAGTATAGCGGTAACTGCTACGCTGACTGCCATTGCTCACCGCACTACTACCAGGTGAGAAGAAGACCGCCGCGGTAAGGCAGTAACATCGCCCAACCGCCAAACAGGGTGGCCCGCGGTATGGCGGTAAACGCCATAAGCATGAAGAAAACGCCAAAGCCGAAGGAGAAACAAGCCAGAAAGCTAAGGCAAAAACCCAACAAAACCAAATTAGAAATGAGAATGAAGGTAAAAAATAAGGTAGAGGAAAATGGTAAAAGAAAAGGGGCAACAAAAAATCCCCCCCAAGTGGGGAAGGATATCATGTAAAAGAAATATACAAAGGTGAAATTAGTTAAAAAAAAAAAAACAAGGCATAAGCAAAAGGTTCAAGGCATAAATCAAATAAGAAAAATGAATGCTATCAAACCTATAGGTATATTTTGGTATATGTTATAGTGGCATTCTTAATTCATTAAAAAAAATCTTCTTAGGTAGAACCTTTGAAACCTCTAGTTATGATTCATCCATTAGATCATTATTTTTCCATAAGGTATCATCCAATTTATTTTCTTGTTGTTTTGTTGTATTTACTTACTTTTTCAATTATATATAATTCTTCTTGATATTCCTTTGTACCAGGTAAAAGAACATATTTAATAGGTGTAGTTCTCATTCTTTCTTTTGACCTTGTGGTTGTGGTGGAAAGATTGTCATTTAATGCAACACTTCTTTATTTGGTTTCCATATAATCTTTTGTGCATGGAAGTCACGTGTTGTTATTTTTTACATTTTTTTACCTATATTTGGTTATTGTTTTATGTTTTATTTTTTATCTTTCATACATAAGTAATTTTTTTCTAATAAGGATAAGCAAAAGGTATGTATATATCAAGATCTTTGTGGACATTAACCTTTGGTCATGCAACTCATGCTCTTTTGGTTTTTAAAATTATTTATCCCATCTCTCTTGAAATGCTTGTAACTAATCAACATGTATCTTCTATAAATCATGTATATCATAATTTATCTCTTAAAGTACATCTCATGGTGTTTAAAAAAGCTCTAAAATGTAAAGTGACTAGCAAAGACATTGTCTTGTTCTAAGCCCTTTCAATTTTAATTAATTTTTTCTTCATGTAAAAATTTAACACATTGATTCAAAATAGAAGGGAAGACTCTAAATTTATCAATCTATGGTCTCCCAACTAATACACCAAATATATCAATATGGTATTATATGACATAAATAGTTAACACCTTGGGTCCAACCTTCATTGTACAGTGATGCATCCTAATGTGTTGATTAAGATTTCATTAATCATTTTCAATGAAACCCTATAATGGCATTACCCTCAATCCCTAATTTAAGTGTTAAACAATGCTTATTTAGTAAAAATGTTATAATGGTATGTTAGGTTATGAATGCTTGAAATTACCTAGTATATATATGGACCATTTTTTTTTTTTTGAGAACCTTACTAAAAAATGTAATCAATGGTGTAATAGGAGGAGATGAATTAGTGGCATTAGAATCCATTTTTCCTAAAAAAAATGAATATGATATATTATCATGTTCCACACTATCATCATTATCTTCCATATCATGTTCCTTAATATTATGTGAATGATATGGACATGGTTTTGTATAATATGTAATATATTATTAGATGGTGGAATGGATGAATTTATATTATCAATAATCCCTTTAATTTTATTTTTTTGTCATCAATAATATATTGTAACTTATTCTTAAGACCAAAGCAATCTTTACTTGTAATGACCTCTAACTCAATAATAATTGGATAATATTTGGTCGTTTTATGTTTTAGGAAATGATTTGTTAGGATCTAATGGATGGATAAGAAAGAGTGTAACTAAATTAGAACTCAACAAAATTTGAAGCACATCATCCATGGATTCTTGAAGTTTAGTGAATTTCTTAAAAAAAATTAGTTTAAAAGAAGGAAAAGTAGTAGAAAATTAGTTCACATTTTTCTTCATATTACTACCCTTATAAAAATTATTATCCTTCAAAACTTAGAAGAGTAAGAAGACTATGGTGGTGATGACCCATATTTCAAATTATTTGTTACTCATAATTTAACCTCAATATTATTTAAATGTGTGCACATCATTGAAAGATGAGAAACTACTTAAGTGTACATTACTCCTTATAACTAGAAGTAATTCCTCAAAAAACATGATTTGTAATGTGTCATCATCAAATTGATGTTTCAATTTTCCACCCAAAAATTAAAATTAAATAACATAGTCATTGATAGGCTTGTTACTCCTTTGTGTACATTTAGCTAGATCATCAATATAAAATTTTAATCTTGTATCTGTATAGAAACATTGTAAGAAAACAAAATCTAAAGATCATTAAAGCACTTGATTGAACTTGAAGGTAATGTATGAAACCATTGAATAACATAGTCCTTAAAGGTTGTGAAAATAACTTAGAAAAATTTATATCATAATAAGAAAAATCAATACATATTATTATGAATGAATATAAATGAACACATCCTTTTTTTTCTTGTAAATTTTGAAGTGAGGAGCCATTAATTATACAAGAAATGGACATGAAACAAACTTAACATATAAAGGAACATCATATGGAGTGTTATAATAGCTTCCTTATTGTTATCCATAAGTTTTTTCTTCATATTTTATCTCTTGTATAAGTGTATCAAAGATGTTGGTGGAAAGAGTATATGATATGGTCAAATATAAGAGGTATAAAGGAAAATGGATCAAACATGGCGTGTTATCTATCTTTGGATGGGAATATACTATGGTAGCATGAATGGAGGGTGTGATAGTAGTATCTATGAAAGTTATGCGAGTGAGATTGGGTGGAATGGTATAAGGAATAGAAATAGTAGTACTTGGGTGATTCAAGGAGTATATTTTATGTAAGCTATAAGGGAACAAAATGGGGATAATGAAAGTAGTAGAATTAACACTAGGGTTAATGATGGTGGTTGTGAAGGTGGTCTAGGGTTAGGGTTTGAAGAGGAAGGTAGGTTGAAGGACACAATACTAGAAGGATGCATTAAGGATCCAATATCTCCAAAACTTTTTGTGCCATGAGGAAAACTTATTAATTCTTATAAAATAGAATTTCCAATTGCTTAGGATTCTCAACTTGTATGAATACATCTACAAAATCCTTTTTTATAAGACAAACATCTTGTTGAGATACATGTGCATCATGATAATAATCCTCTTGGTTACAAGTTGATCTCAATGTGAACACTATTAGAGATATCATTGTTATCAAAGCAGGTAGACATGGCAGCGTTTAAACAAAAACTCCTAGGTCCATAAACAATAAGATGGTAAGGGTAAAGTAATCTTAGAACAAAAAAATAAATATAATTTAGATAAAAATAAGTGATAAACACAAACCCTATTGCCAATATAAGGGTGGGTGATATTTAGGAAGTAAAATAATATTAATATGTTCTCCAAAGGAGATAAATCCTTACATCATAAGGAGATAAGTTCTCCTTACATCATAAGGAGATAAGTTCTCCTATATCAACCCCCTAAAAGTGTACAAAGATTGAAGATAGTATGTAAGGGCCCTAGAATTTACCAATTCTTAATCTTTTTAGTGCACCAAATCAAAATATGATGATAATAATTAATCATTTAATGCTTTAGAATGAAAGGGTGTATACTTTATATTGATACATGAGACTTAGGAGGAATGCATCAGATATCTTAAATATTAGCACATTGCATCAAATTGCACCAAGCATGCATTTAGTCAACTCAAGATAGAAAAGTAAAGGGGTTTAGAGTCAATCAAATTTGGATTTTAGAATCAATGGGTTAAGTTCACAATCGTGGGGTTGCTCCTATGATTGAGAAGTGTTATAGAGTAGGCAAATAGTTAAATCTAGTTTGTTACTAATGAATATGTTGGGATAGGTATAAATGTGATAAATGGGCATGTAAGGAAGATGTATAAAAGTGTGTATATGTAAGGATAAGGTTGTACCAAATATTAAGGACATGTGTATATATGGATGGATAAGTGGCCAAGGGAATGAACCTAAAACTTTACGTAAAATGCACCATTTGTCATTATATACTTATATCAAAATATTAAAAGAAATAATACCACACGTGACACTTTATTTTGATATTGTATCTTATGTAAGGCCACATTTAGGTATTGTTTTTGTAAAAACAATCAAAAAATTTAAATGACTATATCACATGACATATTTTGAACATGCAATCAAAATTTATATGGTAATATATATTTAGTTTATACATAATATTATTTAGACTAGAGTATTTCTTCATATTGTAAAAATATCTTGAATAAATAACTAGCATAAAAAACTTACTTGACATATAAAGTCCATCGCCAAATTTAGGCTCCAGTATTATCTATTTTTAAATTAACTTTATTAAAATGTTTTACACTTAATTTCAATAAATATGTATATTTTTTGATATAATATTTCAACAAAATTTCAACCCTCAAGTGAAAATTTTCAGTGCAAAGTATTTTACACGTTCTTCTTTTTCATGTGTGTACATATATGATATTCAACATTATCTCAATTCCTTTATCTTTTTCTTGCTAACTTGATGTGACCCTCAATTTTTTTGTACTCCTGATATATGTTGGCCTTTTCAATCACATGCGACATCAAAATCAAAACATATTTTATTAGTTAAAATAGGTTTTTTAGTTTTTGAGGTATTGGGTAATAGTTTGGATGTTAAGTTGATCTTAAAAAAGTAAAGGATTGAGAATTATTGTTGATTCAAACAAAAGAAAATGTAAGTAGAAGGAAGAACACACAACGTAATAGGATGACAAGCGAATAAGTAGATATGATATTAACATACAAGAGTGCCAAAACATTAATGAGGAAATAGAAAATGTGAGAGAAAAGTCACGACAAAGATGTGGAAAAGCAAATTAGGTGGAAGAAAGCATAGTTCATCAAAGAGTTTAACCCCACATAGGATTAGATAAAAAAACTTACATAGGAGTAGATATTGAGTAGAAAACTCAAAGAGGAGTAGAAAATGAGGACATCTCTATGGTACAAGAAGAGGATGTGGACACAAAATGTCACTACATCATTGAATATGTAACTTATAGTGACATTTGTATTATGTACAAAAGACGTAGAGAACACAAAATATCACTCTGTCATAAAATGTGAAATCTATAATGACATTTATATCATGTGAAAAGACAATCTAAAGTAAAGATAACCTAACCATCTTATTTGAAGAACCGAGACTAAATAAAACAAAAAAAAATAATTCTATAAACCATTCGTTCATTAAAATGTTAGTTATATTACCTAAAAATATCAAAAAGGTCTGTCTTTATTTTTCTTCTTTTTTATATACAACAAAAAGGGGTGTCCTTGACAATTAGGTTAGTGGTGTCCAGCACATTCGGGTGGCAAAGGAGGTGGCGAAAGAAACCTCTTTTGTCTTACTCTAAGGATAGGAAATGCGCCATAAATTGACAAAACCTTTTGTTTCACCTTGCAGAATTATCTTCATTATTTTTATTCACGGAGATATTATCGATAAACAGATAAGCTTCTAACGCCCTTATCTTCCTCCGTGTGTTCAATTTGGCTGTGATGATAAAATACAAAAGCTTTTACTGTCAAGCTTTTTGTTGTATCACCCTTTTTAAAAAAAAAAAATATCTTTGACAAAAAGTCTCACTTATATGACAGGGACAATCATTAACACAAGGACACTTAATTGAACATTAGAAATTAAGTAAACCAACAGTAATAAAATTGTATGTGCGCATCTTTTTTAATTATTTTGTGTTTGTTTTGATTGGATTATCTTTTACACATTGTAATATATAAATGGTATATTTTAGCATAAAATTTGGTGAATAATATAAATTTAATTTCATTTTATTTACATATATTTTGAGGGATTGATTTTGATTCTCATTATTTCTATTTATATATTTAAATTATAAGTGAATTTGACATATATATGCAATTTGTAGATATGACACATACATTTTTCAAATTCAAATTAATTCAAATCCTCATTTACTTCCTTCATCTAGACATTGTGAGTTGGCTTAAGCATAAGACTTGTGACTTGTATTCTAGGGTGGTGCATTTAAAGAAAAACTTTAATTTTGTTGTATCATTGAAGATACATTTGAGTATTCATCCAAGCGACATAGCGTTATCATTTGAGCATGTAAGAGAACATCAACATTCTAGGCATCACTACATGTTTCCCTCTTGTCTAACAACACTTTCTAATACCATTGACTCAGTAACATGGGTCTAACCATAGGGGAATCACCCTACCTAGCAAGCTCCTAAAAGGTATTTTTTAATACCTCCTTTGTTTAGATATGGAAAATAGATATCAAGGCAAAAATATTTCATGCAACATAATTGGCAAAGTCAATATACATAAACTAGGTTCAATTATGCACTTGTAGATGTCAATTTCCTAGTCATAAAAGTGAACTAGGTCACTGTGCACTTTTGGACTTCATAGAGCACAATCATATTGATCTAGTTGTCTCAAATATGGTTATTAATTTCAAGTTGCAATCATCTAACATAGTCAAAATCCATCTCTTCTTCATCAACTAATTATTATATCAATCAATTTTTAGATGAAATGATTAGTATATAAGGGTGGGTGCAAAAAGATGGGGGCCAAAAAGTAGCCATCCATCTTTCAAATTTCAAAAATGTCATAATGTGCTCGCATTATGGCTTGGTGTGACTGAGCCTTAGGCTCTCCCACACCAAGGCCAAAATGTGCTCACGTTATAACATGAGCACATTTTGGTTAATATAAACAAAAAAAAGCAACTTTGAACATTTCATTATGTATTCTATTATTTCTTGTTTCTCCATGGCCTGCAAACCCTCAAAAGCATACTCGTGTTATAGGAAGGCTCATTCTTCATCGTTTCTTAGTTGAATCTTTGCCAAAATTCTGCCACAATGTCAGGGAGGTCAAAGGAGTAAGGCTTTATTGTTTTTGGTGTGAATTTGTTACTAAATAGGTAGATGAAATATGTTTTTTGATGTAAATTTATTTAATTTTCAGGAAATGATAATGCACCTCCAAACCCTCCTGAAATTCCTCTTCAAAATCCCAATTCACCTAATGCCCAAATCCCTACCGAAGAACAACCCCAACAAACACCTCCAACAATTCCTCAACATGGTCTAGCAACTCAAAAAAAATTAATGGGGCAAATTGAAAATAAAAAATAATAAATTGAGGATATAATTGCAAGGTTGAAAGATCTTGCAAGCTCAACCTCACATAGAACCACACTTGCTCAATCACTTGAATTGATGGTATCACGTGTAGATTCAATTAACAAGAAAATAAGTGGTTGGTCAGATAAGAGACGAGAGTTTAGAGAATTTTATGCAGATAAATTATCCTATAAACAAGTGAAAGATGAAAATATTATAAAATTTGACTTGTGTGCCCTATTCACAAACCCCATAACAAATCAACCTTTGCATCCTTCAAGCAAGAGGTTCCTTATCCATTGCCGCAACCACCAAGGGATAAAGAACCATTTTTGGCAAAGGTGGTGGATGGTTTTTGACCATCATCTATGCAACAACAATGAGGTGCCACAATATTTTTGAGGAAACTCTATTGTGAGTTTGTCCTCAATAAAATCCTAAAATATTTTTATATGTGGGACTTCCAGGGGAGAGGTGAGGGCTCCACACAGGACAAAGTAGAGGCACATCTTGACCCATAGCGGCTAGCGAGCCGATTACTCGCTAGACCAACATATGAGCATGTGGATATCCCTTCCATTGTGAAGGAGAGCGTTGAGATTGATACATTGCACTCAATTATTTCCATGATCTAGAGCCTCATATAGCATGCTAGTCCTCTAGCACAGGGTGAGTTGGATGAGTCTTTAGAGAGCAGGGTTCTACCTCATATTTGTCAGGCTTGTGGGTCACCTTGTGGTTATGAACCCATGCACAGTCAGGATGTAGGTGCGCAAGGTACATCTGCAGCTAATCAAATGGTGATGATAGATGCCCTCCTTCATGAGGCATTCAACCTTCATAGTCAGGTAAATGTTAGAAAGTTAATTGAATTTAATTTATTAAATTTTATTTTTGAAATGCAAGATTAACTAAATTAGTTTAATGATTATAATAAAATTTTAGAGTCATTGTGTTCACTCTATTTTTAGCGGTCCTCCACCTCCCTATTACATGACCACATGTACTGCGTAGGTATGTAACTAGTAAATAATTATAAATATTATATGTGAATAGCATTGTTATATGAATGGTATTCTTATATCTCATTTTGGATGTTGAATAGGTTAATCTTGGAGCTTCAACGACAACACTATAGAGTCTAAGCTAATATTTTATAAACTTGGTGAAGGTCACTCAATTCAAAGGTTTAGCTAATTGAATAGTTCACTTGACACTACTGAAGACTACATTAAATAATTAACTAGGGTGCGTAAGCTTATGATGGTGCAACATTGTATATGCCTTCATGGACTCAAACTTCCTAAACTATCCTTCTAAAGTTATTCTACTTGCTGGAAATTCATAAAAACTGTAAAACACTAAAAGTGTAACTAAAATTTAGTTGCTACGGGTACCTGCAGTAAAGGCTATGACTGAACTATTGCTAATAAAATGATACTTTGCAGATTGAAAACCTGATTAAGATTACTAACTTAACTAAACTATCCTCTAGAGTGTTACTGATAACTATTACATGCATGTTCCTAAGCATTCACTTGTAATAAGCAAGAAATTAAATCTTAATTACCTTACATACAATTCATGAACAACAGTAAACTAGTATTAACTATCAACAAAAATGAATCACTGAAAGATGAAGTGAAGAACAATACCTTGAGTGGCTTGCTCAAGTAACTATTCCCACTTAACTGAGCTCAATCTAACTAATAGATTTCACTCATCTCATGAATTGATCTTCATTTATTGCATAAGATAAAAAAATATAAAAATACTCTTACAAACTGGGTTTAACCATTCTGTAGATTCATGTTCAACTGGAAAATAACAGATAATACAAACCATGAACAACCAACTAACTAAACTACGAACTCAACCAACAGTTATATACAAATTGAGGGAGTCTTTATTGAAAGCAACAACTTAAACCAAAATCATTAATTCCACTTCCAAATATCTAGAGCGTGGATTCAAGATTTGGAATTATTCAACCTATAACTGAAAAAGAAAGAGAACCTTATCAAACTAGAACTTTGTCAAAACAAATTACATTCAATCATGCATCCATATGTCAAAGTTCCATATCAGAAAAGACCTCTTCTTCAACATTTATTATCTATTTATGATAGCACACACTCCATCTTTATTAAATGCCTTTGACCAATAACCACCACGTTCAACTATTTTTGTAGCATCCCCTGTTCTGATATTCAACACACCTTTTGCTATGGGTTCATCTTGCAATGACTGTGCATCACATTTTAACCACCACGTTTAACTATTTTTGCAACATCCCCTGTTCCGATATTCAATGCCCCTTTTGCTATGGGTTCATCCCGCAACGACTATACATCATGGTTCCTCCTTTTTCTGTAAACAATTTAGTTTCAAAAATCACATACACAAGGATAACCATCATAATTAAACATAACTTTCCATCAAAAATTCCATGCACATATCCATATAAACTATTTAATGCTAATATTTAAACCATAATTCCATCAACATGCTTTTGGGTCTTAGGTCTGTATAATTGATACAAAAAGGATAATATAATATGGAATATTGTTAGGAAGTATGCTCAAAAGTATCTTAAAGTCTAATAAAACCAACAAAAAACAAACTATTATTTGGACCTATCATTTCCCCCCAACTTAACTTTTTGCTTGTCCCCAAGCAAAATACTAAGGGTCTTGATTATATTGCAGAGTGAATTGCCTTAGGTCCATGACTGTACTAACACCCTGATCTTGCTATAGATAAAAAAATTAGTATGCTGAAAGCCTCCTCATTCTGATAGGTTCTTCCCTTTCACATTCATCACCTTTATTTCTAGTTCAATGTGGAATTGGACAAAGGAGAATAGGTGGTTGAAGTGTAAGGGGTATCCAATGAACTCCTCTGTTAATATTGGTTGCCATGTATTTCCGCACCCTCTGGAACATAGCAGTAAAGTTGTACACATAATGTGGCTCCTTCTTCTATAATTCATGGGTTAGTTCATTCCATCGGTTTTGTACATACTTATAACATTGTTGTACAATTTATACAACTAGCATTTTCATCCTCTCATAGTCTTCTTTTCTGAGTTTCATTATTATCTTACCAGCTCCCTTATGCCCAAGAAGTCTCATCCACTCATCAATAATTGTCTCTGAATCCTTAGCCTCCCTTCTTACTAGAAGTGCAATAGATTTCACTTTCTCATCATATTTTTCCATGATTTCTCCTCTAAGCTGTTCATTCCTATAGTAAAAGGATAGGGCTTTGACTTGAAGATTCCCTACAAACATTAAGGGATTTCATTCTGTTTCATCAAGAATTACATAATTGTGCAAATAAAATTCACACAATTGATCCTGGTCCTCTGATGTGGAAGTTAATTTTTTTTTAGAAAATCATCTGGTTGAATCATGGCAACTGATTGTTTACTAATCAATTTATTAAACTAAAAACACAAGTACCTCTCTTGTAGAAATAATGCATAAGTCCTGGCAGAACTTCTTCCAATCGAACTGCTGACTTGTTCAATTCCATTTCTTTCTTTTCAAATTCTTGTGTATATCTCTCATTTTCCTTCCATTTTTCTTTTTCTTTTTCAAACCCATTAGTTACACTCCACAATTGGTAACCTAGAGATAAAGTTGTGTGATAACCAGAAGTTTTGAGAGGAGGTGGTTTCTCATTTGGGATAGCAAGTTCCTTATCCACTATCTTGGTAACAACCAATTGTTCCAACAAATCCAACTTAGCACCATGACCATACAACTACAAATTTTCCTCCATCTCCTTCATTTTAACTTCCCTTTCTCTTTCCTTTTTCTCATAGTTTTTCACCAACTCCTCTAGGTGTTTGATTCTATCCATTGTTTCATGGAGTTCTTGCCTCACATTCCTTTCTTCAAGATAAGCTTCTTCTTTACCTTCAAACTGCTCATTCGCTCCTTCATATTCTCCATATGTGGGACTATCTGGAGCTTTTTCCCTCAATTTATTTGTAATAAATGGGTCCTCTGACTCAGAATCAAAAGTCAGTATCATATACCTTCTCCTCTTCATAGGTACATTCATATTACTAGGGACATTCCCTCCTAGTTTAGAATCAGTCTGCATAATTGTGACATTTTCCTGCTGGTGTTCTTGCTAGTGTTGATTTTCCTAGAGTTGTTCTCTATTCACTCCTTCCTCCTCAGTTTCCCCTATACCTCCCTTCACAACATTTTGTTGCCTAATCCTACTAGAACGTCTGGGTGTAAGTATATTTGCTTCAAATTTCTTCTTCTCATTTTTAATACCCTTTTTCTTTTCCTGCACAACCCTCTTTCCTTTTGGATCTTCTTTCTCTAGTTAATAGGGTGTGGAAGTAGTGGATACACTACTTCTACTTCTAGACTTCCACGACTTTGAAGAAGAAGGTAATTCTTCATTTTTAGATGACCCAGACTTTGGTTCTTTAGGTTCTGCATGTTCTCTTTGGCTGAGGGTAGGTGAGGCCAAAGGAAAATTATGAGGGTCTTTCCTTTCTAGCTCATTTTGGGGTTCATCTTGAATCCCTATATTTCCAGGCATTACCAACAAACTATTGATGTCATTGTTACCTATTTTTGCTACTAGCCCAAATAGGTAGATCTATTTATGTTTTACAAATGAAAAGAAGGTACATTTACTCTTCTATATCATATTTATGTGCATTAAGAAATATCAAAGTTTTGCATTACTACGTTACATTATGCAAATGCATATAACATTGAAGAGAGCGCACAATCTTTTCAAAATTGTAGTCATTATTGATAATATAAATGTATGGTATCCTACACAATCCATGGGATTAACTCCAATGCAATACAAAAAGTAGACTATACATTTGATGAAAAGAAGAGCATATAAAAATAAAAGGCATCCATCATTTCCTGGGTGGCAAGGATGGACGTTGATCTATTGCATCTTCAAACAACTCTCGAGTCCTCCAGAAGGTTGCTCCATTGCTCCTGAATGCCTGCAAGAGTTGAGGAAAGTTGGTGTTAGAGCTCCAGATACTTTTTCTCATCATAAGCTATTCAATTTCAATAAAAATATAGTGTACTATCATATGCCGTTGAAGTGGTATTACATCATATCAAATATCAAAAGAGCCAGAGGAGTATCGTTAGATCATAAAACATCATATGTTCAGTTTCACTATTTTAATCTAACATGTTTGCTTCTTGTGCAGGTATAGGTCAAATCTTTGTTACTATTTTTGTTTCATTTGATCACAACAAGTGGAGTGAAATGGGATCCCACAAGGGTTGAGCTCAACATGCTGCCCTCTATTTTTAGAGGGATGAGAGTGCAAAAGGATCACATTTCTCCAATTGAGCAACTATCTTATCACTTGTGATAGCGAGTTCTCCCCACTATCATAGATGACAACATAGTTGCTCAATTGGAGCACAACCAAAGAAGAACAGTCTACCAAAAGGTCATCAAACAGTGAAGGAACAATCATTTTTATTGTCAGGGATAGTTATGTGGGTGGATCATATCATAGCAGTCCACAGTCAATGAGCAAAACCAGTTTTAAGAGTTTAGTCATATAGGGCAAGCAATAGAAGACAATCCTCCTGACTAGTTTTGAAACAATGTATAGTGAACAATGAATAATATGATCATCTTAGAAAATAAAGACAATGACCTTGAAAGAACAATGGACAGTCATTTTGAGTTAGAGTTGCAGTAATCAAGACAAGAAAAAGCAGTAATAGTCATCATCAAGGGAAATGGCACGATGACTGTTAGGAAGATGTAGTGATATAGTTAGCCACAATGTTCATGTGGCAATGCAAAAGATAGTCATCAAACTTATGGAGAATGGCCTTGTCAACAGTGACAATAGAGAGGCAGAGGAGCCAAAAATTTACAAGATCCTTGCAATAAAGTTAAGTCGTGTCAATAAAGGAAGATGCACAATACAGTCCATTTAAATACAATACAAATCAAAGGCTAGTGGCGAAGGATGTATAGGGAGATAGGCGGTCACAAATATTTAGGCTCTAATAATGAGGGTTGCAAGCATGTTTTGACAACACTATATGGACATGATTTGCTCAGGATGAGATAAAATTTCAAATGGATATGCCTTCTTCATAGGGAAAATATATGAAAAATCATGCATTATTGTCCTCATTCAACCATTTGCTATCAAAGAATGTGTTGTAGATCTAGAAGACATGATAAGCAAAGTATAATGCAAATGACAATTAGATGTTTAGAAGGCATATAGAGTCATAGTGAGTGGGATACTGCCTCTATCAAAAAGGAGGTTGATGTGCACATACTAAATTATCTAAATCTTCTACCTCAGTTAGTCTATCAGCTTCACAATATCACCAGGCATGCAGAGAAAATACACATCTATCATCTGACTTGGGTTTTCTAAGCAAACAACCAACCGGTTGTTTCTTCAGAGAGTAGATTTAAGAGTCATGTTTTTTTAAAAGATTCCTTGGTGAGATTACTATACCAGACTCAATAACATCTATCAATGCAGGATGGGATAGTGATCCATTCAATAGGGGGCTATTTTTGCTGACAATAATAGGTCCATACAAAAAATAGCTCTGTGATACATAGAAAATCAAAGGAAAAAGTTGATCTAGAAACTACGGTTGTTGATAAAATTCAAAGGTGTTCAAAGTCATGAAGAAAAATCTCTCGGATCTGGATCTATAATATGCAGTGAAATTGGCAATGTTGGCTCTCTCCTCATCGATCTTCTTGGTTGTCCCATTTCATGGCAAGCAAAACCTTGATACTTGAAAAGGCTAAAGATTAGATGGTTGGTGAGTATGTTAGAAGGTATAGAAGAACAAAGCCCTCGATGGTAGCACAACATAGACCCATGATGCTTTTATACAAGACATGAGCAGAACGATAGAGGAAAACATAGGAGAGTCAAAACATTCTCATCATTTCTGCATAAATGGAGCTTAAAACAATATTTTTATTCACTGATATTGCAAGAATATGCAAACCCTGGGTAAGGAAAACGTGGATATGCATCAAAAGTTGAGTATGTGAAATATATAGAAAATATAAGATATTTTCATTATTTCCTCTAAATGATAGAGAAAACCCAAATGCTTGAAAATAAATGAGGTGGCGACCATGAATGACGTCGTGAGCAGAAAAATGCACAGGAAATAACATACTCTCATCATTTTTCTTCCTCAACAGAGCTCAAAATGAGCATTTTACTGATATAAAATGAAAAAGGAATGCAAGGTTTGGGTGACAGAGAGTTTACCCAAGTTTTTCTATCAATTTCTATGAAAAATGCATGCAAATTCACCTAGAAAAGTCTCCATGAAGAGCCTGTGTAAAACCTCTATTTACGACAGAGTAAATTTTCATGAAAATGAATAGTGCAAATGAAATGCCTTGAATGTTTATCCATAGGGTTCCCTTTCCCTAAAGTTGGATAATAAAACAATTGGAATTTCACCTTTGTTTTTAAAATATTTCATTCATAACTAATACCTCATATGAATCATGGTATGCCTTAGGCATATTTTCTTTGCAAACCTTCACTATTTCCCCCTTTCTCATGCTTTACATGTCTTGTATTGTTTTGTCAAGCATGATCAAGTCTTTTCCCTTTATTTTGCAACTGATTTGAAAATGAAAAACATTATTAAAGTGATGTAATTATAAATCACTTTAATATTTGTTGCATAAATGCAGGATAGGAGGTGTTGCTTTTATGATTGAGTCAAAGGAGGAGTTAGATAAGCCTTTATGCTTTTTCAAGCATATATGGTTAATTTGAATCAGTTGATCGACCAAGGGAGAGCATATAGGAGCCTTTACTCACTTTGTTGGAGGGTTGGAGAGGATTTAGGCATCATTTTCATGTGCCTTTATGATGGACTTGGTCAAACTTTACTTTTTCCACACTTTGGAGCTCTTTTGGAGAGGATTTAGTTGCTATATTTTTGGCTTTTTGGAGGCATCCGACCAAAAGAGGCTTCTAGGTCCCTTTTTGGTGGATGTTAGTTTGAGATGGATATAGTCACTTATGTGACTCATTTGTACTCAGTTCTAACTTGTTCTTTTCTGCCATGTGACTTCTTTTGAGTCCTTGGGAGAAAATGCAGAGTTTTGTAACTCTTTTGGGCATGTGTATTAGTTCATACCTTGATGATTAATGGAGATAAGCAATTTAACCTTCTCAGTTTTCTGTTTCATTGTATGCATTTTGATGATTTGATGTAGTTACTTGTGAATTTTATCATTCCTAGTTTTATGTCTCATTAGTAGCATCTTTAAGAAGAACGTATATGCAGGTGTAGGTTGTAAGTTTTGTGGTTTTGTAGGTATTTCAAGTTGTGAGATATTTCTTTCCTTTCGGAATTGTGCATTTTAGACTTCTTACAAAATACTAATGCAAAACATATCAATGTTGAGTTGTGTTCATGAAGCTTGTAGTTGATAACTTGTGTATGCAATCTATTTGCAGGTCTAATTAATGTTTAGGTGCATCACCATATGAGTAGTTTTTCAATTTAAGTACACCTTCTTACCCTTTTCCTTGATAAGCGGTAGTTTTAGGTGACACCATAGGAAACTGACCTTCTCCGGAGGTTGATGATCTCTATTTTCAAAGCCCACACTTTGAGAGGTCTTCCAATGTTTCACTGAGTGGTTGAACATGGTTCAAAAATGGGTGCACATTCAAGTGATAACAGTCATTACACTCCTCATTTCTAAAATCCTCCCACCTTACTTGTGGGTACTAAATTGTTAGGGTTCTTTTTATCAGCATAGTAACCAAGCAATTATGAGAAAGAGAAGTATCAGATTGTATTCTCTGATACTCCGAAGCCATCCTTTTCAACATGTGATATAAGAAATTAGGTACATTGACTATCTTGTTATGCTTAAGATGAATTAATAACTTAAAATGGATAGTATACAAAATTTTTTGTCTCCCATCACATGTAATATATCTGACAATATAAGAAGCACATCTTGCCCATAACCAGTGGAGAGACATTCTTTTTGTACCTTGTGATGAGGAATCCAATACCTCCCCTCTTATGCAGAATTCCTCTAGAGCTGCGAATGCATTAGACCGAGCTGGAAATTATTCTCCCATCCTTGGCAATTTGGTTACTTGAGCAATGACGGTCTCTGAAGCATCCACAAAAAGTCCTTTTACCATAACTTCATTGTACTGAAGATTTTTTGCAAACCTTCTCGTTAAATCATCACTATATTATGAGCCATCCAACCCTTGTGAATATGGGAAGGAAAACTGCGTCCTCCAAAATATATTGATGAGTTGATGGCTCTCTCCTTATGACATCTCCTCCCATCTTAGTTCTATTTACTGCTCAGTATGCCAAATCAACTCAAGAGCTCAACTCAATCTCTACCTACCACCCTCAAATCACTTATGACTTCAAAAAACTTAGTTTCCAAATGTATTCTTACTACCACACTAGACTATAGCTGCAAGTCCCTTATCAATTTAGCTCTGACAAAAACTAAACTAAGGTTCTTACAAATTCTATAGGGTTTCAAGTTCTTTTAGGAATTGCAAAAATGGCAGCAGGCAAAAATAGCAATAAAGACATAACTCTATGCTTTGCATGTCATGATTACATTAATTCAATTTAGGGTGGAAAATTTGAAAAGTGTGGTGAAAAGACAGATTAAGCGCACCCCCCATATTAATGAGTGAAGTGACCTCACTTCATGGTGGTGATTTAGAGGTGGTATAAACGTGAGTTGATGGAATTAAAGAATTTAATAATTCACATGTGTGGAAATGAAATAAAAGTGCATAAAAAGTTTAAAGAAAGCTTGCATAATCATAATAGTTTACCTCAAGTATTGCCATGTGAAAATAACCATCAGTGGCGCATGAAAACTAAAAGAATATATGCATTTATGGATTTGATGGGACAAATATTAATTGAAAGGTAATAAGTATGTTGGACAACGAGCAGGTATAGTGAGATATACGCAAGTGGGTGATGTGACTTTTGAAAGGTTGGAAATGTATGTAGGCAATAAAATAATTAGGCTGCAATATTTAGGATGAATAGGCAGATATAATGGAAATGAATGTTGATAACCTTGCAATAAATATGGGACCAAATGAATAAAATATTCTTCCCAACCGTTGAACATTGCTACGAGCGCCTATAGTGTTAGGTCTCTATCTTTATGTAGGTAATGTGAAGCTATAGGTCTCGACGACATCAGGTCCCTTATGAATATGTTGAATAGGTCTTGTGTAAAGATAGCCTAAGTATTATCATAACCATGTAGTGTGTGCATAATCATTGTGCTATGTGTGCATGTGTCAAAGCATGGAAAATTAGGTCTGGGTAACTTCAAGGGTTGAGTTTTGTAACTCAACCACTGGGTTACCAGACATGCTTGGTATGTCCCTTAATACAGATGTTGGACTCTGTGAATCAGATTTTGTTTTAGGCTCACTTAAAGCACCATATTGTTGTAAAAAATGAAATGCAACACAAGAAGGGATAATCATGCTGCATCAATGGTATGAAGTTGCACTGCTCCATTGGGGTAAACCTTACTAATTTTCATAAGGGCCCAACCACTGAGACTAGAATTTTACCTTGAAATCATTATATCTTGAATCATACAACAGAGCGCAATCTCCTTCATTAAATTATTTTGTCTTGATAAACTGATCATGCCATTTCATGCACTGCTATTGCATCACCTCTATATGGTGGACTGCTTCCATGTGGATTTCATCCAATCCATTCAAAGAGTGCAACCTTTCCTTTTGTGCCTCTGTTAAATCCATGCCCAATTCCATTGTTGTCCTAAGAGTTTTGTATTCAAATTCTATAGGAAATGTTGTTATTTTTTCATAAACCAGTTCATAAGGGGTAAACCCTATTGTTATTTTCCATGTGGTCCTGTATGCCCAAACAACTTCTAGTAATCTGGATACCCAATTTCTTTTATGTTGCTGCACTATTTTTGTCAATATATTTTCAATCTCTCTGCTGGTAACCTCTACTTGTCCATTAGCTTGAGGATGATATGGGGTGGATTTCTTGTGCCTGATCTGATATTCTTCTACCAACTTTGCAATTAGATCTGATTTGAATTGTGGTCCTTGATCAGTAACTATTTTTTAGCACACCATATCTAGTGAAGATTTCCTCATATAAGAAATTTGCAACATTGCCATCTTTGGCAAACTACAAGGCTTTTATTTCAACCCACTTGGTTAAGTAATCAATGCATACCAATATGTATTCTTTACTACTTGAATTGGGAGAGATAGGCTCAATAAAATCTAGCCCCCATTTATCAAAAGGAGTCAGTGCCAGCTAGGGCTATAAGGGCATTTCATCACTTTTTGTGGGTCTTCCCATCCTTTGGCAGTGATCATAACTTCTAGTATATTTAACAGAGTCTTTATATAAGGTTGGCCAATAATATCTTGTTGTCAAAATATTGAAAGCTATCCTTTTGGATGAAAAATTTCCCCCACAAGGTTCATCAAAGCAATGATTTCATTCTTTCAAACACTTCATCCTCCCAAATACACCTTCTCATAATGTTATTTGGGCCAGTGTAGAACAAAAATCCAAAAATCCATGAATAAAGGAAGCATTTATGCACCAACTACCTTTTCTCTCTTGGAGAAAAGTAACTTGGAATATTTCCTGACACCAGATAGTTTGCTATATTAGCATACCATGGCGTGTGTACATTTAGAGCAAATAGATGCTCATCATGGAAAGAATCATCAACTACTCCTTCTGATGATTGAGTAGGCAATCTAGACAAGAAATCAACAACCACATTAGCCTTTTTAAGCTTGTCTATAATTGTTATGTCAAATTCTTGCAACAACAATAACCACCTTACAAGTCTTCCACCTACCATTGGTTTATTCATCAAGTACCTAATGGTTGTATGATCTGTATGTATGAACACTTGATAACTAGTTATATAATCGTTGAACTTATTAATGGCATAAACAACTGCAAGCATTTCTTTTTCTGTCATAGTGTAGTTCAACTCTGTTCCTTGGAGGTTTTTGTTGATAAAATAGATTGCATATTCCTTATTCCCTTCTTTTTGTCCTAGGACTACTCCAATGGCAAAGTGTAAATCTTGAAAAATACTCACATTCCAAATAAAGAATTTTCATGTTCATTGTACATCACAAGTAAGGTAAAAGAGATAGCATGTGTAATATTAGTATCCATATGTGCTCAAAGGAAAATTCATTAAAGAATTACAAATTACATACACCAAAAAGGTGTTACAAATCATCTGTTTCAATGATACATAAACAAGTTTACATCAATAATTACATTCATGAAATAGAGTTACAATTTACAAATTGGCTAAACAAGCCATACAAAAATGATATATGAAGTATATCCATAGAAAATAAAAATTCTGATCCTCATCCACCTTAACACCACTAGTCTTCTTGTGCTGAGGCCAAGAGTGCAGTTAAGGCGCCTTTTCTGCCCAACCACGAAGCACATGACTTCCTCGGGTTTCTTCATAACTCAAAGAAATCCCCAACCTTGCATGAGGAGCCTAGCAACCTGGAACAATAAAGCAGGAGGGAACTCTCGATGCATGCCTGATGCCTATATGCAATCCTATACTAGAACAACATAATTCTTGCATGCAGGATGTGGCAGAGACATATATAACATAAAAATTCTAGGATTTTAATCCATCTATTTTAATGGTTCATTAGCTTGGCCAAGCATTCAAATAAAAATGGAAGTTAAGAAAAGGTTAACTACCGTCTCTAAGATCCCACATTCAACATCCTATCCTGAAAGTTTCTCATAAAGTATAAATAATGCATAGTTTCACATATGTTGCATATAGTTCGAATATTTACAAATTCATGCATTCCTTAAGAAAAACTCATAATATTTCCTAAGTTTATTATTTGATTTCATAAGAAAATCCTTCACAAGAAGATGATTTCCACATCAAGTTTTACATAACTCATTGTTTTGGATTAGTAAATCTTCTTTCATTTCAATGGATATCAGTAATTAACCTCAAATGTGTAACTATCTACTGGATTCAAAATATCCAATAGACCACTTCCAAATTAAACGATTTAAAGATAACAAGTTTATAAATAATGAAATAATTACATCCAAGTAGAAGCATATTCTTTTAAAGAGGAAAAATTGGCCCCAAATCACGTAAGTGTGTATGTGTATATATATATGTATATATATTCATATATATATGTTTATACATATACATTTGCATAGTTATTCAACTTTTGGAAATAAACAAACTGATACAAAGATATATCATTTTAAAACAGAAATTTTAATCATTTTAAATCAGATCTCTATCATCTATTCCATTTGTAATATATACTTACTTCCATACATAATGTATTTGTAATCGTTATATATATATATATTCATATATATACATTTATATATAAATAGATGAACAAAAAAAAATATACAACTGGAGCAACTTCAATTTAGAAACAACTATAGACATGCATTCCACTACCTTATTAATGAAATTATATATATGTATGTATATATACACACACATGTGTTTATATATCCATTTTATGTAGAATGCATTTGCAACCAAATTAATATATACATCGATAACATATTTTATATAAATATATATACACAGAGGTATATATGCATATAATTTTTTTTTATTGGTAATAATTCTATTTTATTTACATATATAAAAAGTTTTTACATCCAGTAATTCCACTTGCATATTCCATGCCACCCCCTAAAATCCATTACAATTACCTATCTAAGGTTATCAAAACCTTGACTATCACCAGCCCAAAATATACTATGATATATCCTCCCCAAAAACTATGACTTCCTATTTAACCAGCTACGCACCAACTACACCCCATCATTCCTTCTAAATTATAAGAAAAAACCCACCCGTCTATCTAAATACTAAGTAACCCCTACAAAGGCAGCCATCAACATATTCAAGATTAAACATAAACCTTAATGCTACTGAGCAAAAAATTCGTATAGAGGACAATCTGCATTTCCATCAACATTCGGCCATGGTCCTCTTTTCCAGCCAAAACCCTCGATCCTTCCTTTTCCAGTCTTCTCCAGGTTAAGCAGGCAAAAAATCAAAAGGCTTGCAAAAAAAAAAAACTCCTGTCAAGTTGCTTTTCCACCATCTCTATTCATCATTTCTGCTTATCTTGAATCTCCGAGCTCCTCCTCTTTTGTTCAAGCTCTTCCTTCTAGGAACTTGTTGAGGAGTGTTTGGTTCTACCTATTGTTGCGAGCTCATGACGCCTTAAAACCAGTTTCAAGTTTTCCCATGCTGCTAACTCATCCAATCTATAGGAATCTTTGTCAATCCGCCTACGCCATATCACAAACAAAATCACACTTAGTTCTTCCGCATCCTCCATATCCTTAATCCCTTTTGTGACATTAAACTCAACCCCAAGAACTGCCCATTCAAGGAATGATTCCATTCCTAACAACAAATCCTCCTCAAAGAGAGAATGCATTACCCATTTAATGACTCCAAAGTCCTCATTCAATTCCAAGCCCCAGACAAAAATCATGGAGGCTATGTCCACATTCATCCTACCCCTATGTGTTGCCTCCATAAAAGCTTCCCCAATTTCTCCAACACCATATCAATAAAATCATCGTGTGGACATCTTAGCAAGAATTTTAGCCTAAACTTTGTGACCGGGCCAAAGAATCCTTTCTGCTGCAACTTCATTTTGAACGAATACATTGCCTCCATTGTCACTCTGAAAATGACTCTACTACTCTACACCTGCCTTCACACCTACTTCCTGGACACACACAAATCCTTTTATCATTCCTTAAAAAAAAATTTCATCTATGCCAAACCTCACCTTCTAAACCATCTTATCTAATCATCATCAATGAAAATCCTGCTCTCGCCGTCATAACATCATCAACCCAACAGTTGGAAAATTTGCACATCTTTTCCTTCAACCTACCAAGGACGTTCGTCACTCCCCGTATCCTAAATATGATTACACTTGCATTAAAAATGCATTTGCTCCCCTTCTCCCCAAAACTTACTTTGCATTATTAAAAAAACAAGATCTTTCTAACTGTTTAGCCCTCCTACATTTAAAAAAATTGAGAACCTTTTTCCTAGACGACATTCATGATTACACTCCCAAGACTACCACACTTGCACACTTCCTCAAGGAGTTCACCAACCACTCTAAACCTCTTCCCCTAAAAACACATGCCTGAAATCTTCAAATTTAAATTTACCAATACTAAAAAAATAAATTGCCCACTTTGATAGACAATCCGCCTCTCTATTTCCCAAACGTCATATATGGCTCACCTAAAAGTCTTCAAATAATTCTAATTCCTTGATAATTTCCCTTATGAAGTTCTGCAAATGCCAAGCCTTTGCATCCCTATTTGCAATCGCTTGAGTTATTATCAATGAATCTCCTTTAAGGTGAATTTTTCAAACTCCCACTGACTGTGCCATACCAACAGCTAGCAAGGTAGCCTTTGCCTTAGCCACATTATTTGTTCCATCTTCTAAATTTTTCGCACCAAGAGCAACTATGTTTCCATTCCAATCTCTAATTATTTCACTTTCCCGTAATGGACCAGGGTTTCCTTTTGCAGCCCCATCAAAATTCACCTTATGCCACCCTTCTAAAGGTTTTTCCCAGCACACTTCCTCAGAAGGTTCCTTCTTAACGGTTGACATCTATGCACCCTTAACTGACCTTATATTTATTCCTGGCCACACTTTTTGAATTCTGCTATCTTCCAATATATAAGGAAGTCTTAAATCTAGTGACTGTGAAGCTGCCTTTCCTACAACTTCTTCAATCAAGTGATCAATTCTATTCAACAATCTACTTTGAGACTCCTTTTTATCCAAAAAAGTCCTCCTATTCCGCTCTTTCCAGATTTCGCAAACCACAATAGAAGGGCTGGTTATACAAATACTTAAGAGTAAATATTTCTTATTAAAAGAGGGCCAACCCTCAAAAACCTCTTTTAGTGTCCTCTACAGAGGTCCTTTCCATCCTAATTTCAACTTCAAGCTCTCCCAACACCCAATTTCTACATTGCATTGAAGAAGCAAGTGATCCACTGATTCTTCTATAGCATTACACGTTACACATTTTGTTGGTCTTGGAAAGCCTAGCCTCTTTCTCCTCTCCTATCAAAATTATTCCCCTCACTGCTAGCCATGCAAAAGTGCCAGCTTTTTGTAAACAATCCTTATTCCAACAAAGTTTCTTAGCCCAAAAAATTCACCTTCTAGATTATCCAATAATTGATAGCCAATTTTAATTGAGTAATTCCAATTCACAGACCCACACTAGACCACCCTGTCCTCATTTTCTAACAAGAGCACTTTCCTATCCTAAAGAATAGCTTTCATCCTCTCGAAATGCTGGTCTAATAAAACTTCACCATCAATCTCCTTCCAACCCCATTCCTGGCCAAAAGTGCCCTATTTCATTTTCAACATAATCACGCACCTTATCACCCCATCTATGTGAAAAGAGAAGCCTAAGATCTTGCAAATCAACATTATCTCGCAATATTGGCAATCCATCCCAAGAATCATCCCAAAATTTTGCTTTGAGACCATTACCTATTTTCCATGTGATATGATTTTTAATAATTGGTCTACATGAGACAATAAAATTCCAAATGGTTGAACCTTTAGGCGGGTTTCAAATTGTTAGGATCCTATGGTCATCTGCTGAATCAAGATATTTTTCCTTCATTATTTTCACCCATAAAAGATCTAGATTTGAGTATATGCTCCAAAATAGCTTTGCACCAAGAGCTTCATTCATGATTAACCAATCCCTTAAACCCACCCCACCTTTCTTTTTAGATTGACAAATTTTGTCCCATGCTAATAGAGGAATTTTATCCTGCTCACTTGCACCATTCCAAAAGAACTTTCTCATTCTCTACCCTATGGTTCTAATCACCTTCTTTGGAATCTTTAAACACATCATTGAGTAAATTGGAATCGCTGAGATCACTAATTTCAACATTAAAATCCTACCTGCAGCTGCTAACCATTTGCTCTTCCAACCATCCAGTCTTCTTAAACAACTATCAACCAAATCTTTTCAAACTCCTGCCTTATTGGCACCTCTAAAAAGGGGAATTCCTAGATACTTATTAGGAAAGGGTTCTTGACCTCATTCCAATAATTCTACAAACTTCCAGCTATTTTTGAATGTGTGTATTAAAAAAGAAGATTTCTCATTTCCTCCAATTTATACATTGCCCAGATGCTTTACCATAAGCATCTAAGGTATCCTTCATCACTCAGGCTTCTGTAAAATTTGCTTCCCCCAACAAGAAAGTGTCATCAACAAATTGTCAATGCGATAGGCGATCAATACCTTCTGCAATTTTGATGCCTTTCCAATGACCAATGCTTCATTTCTTGGGGATTAGTCTCCCTAAAACCTCAACCAAAATAATAAAAAGAAAGGGTGATATAGGATCACCTTTCTTGATACCTTTATTTGAATCAAATAAACCTTATGGAATTCCATTCACTAACACAGAAAAGTATGGAGTGCTAATGCAACTCTAAACCCAAGCCACCCATTCATTGCAAAACCCAAATTTCTCCAGAACTTTCAACAAAAAACCACCACGAACTTCAGCATAAGCCTTTTTGATGTCTAATTTTCCCATCATTCTCTCAGTCTTTGCCATTCGGATAGAGTGTATGGTTTCATGTGCGGCAATTACCCCTTCAAAAATGGATCTATTCGACAAAAAACCACTCCACTTAAGTGAAATCATCGACTCCAAAACCTTCTTCAATTTATTAGCTATGGCTTTAGAAATTGTCTTGTAGAATGTGTTGCACAAGGAAATCGGTCTAAAGTATTCAAAAGAGTTGACCACCGAATTTTTAGGAATTAAAGCAATGAAAGTGTTGTTTAGGTCTTTTAGAATAAAACCACCCCTCCTCGATTCCTCAACCACCTCCCAAAGATCCAGTGCAAATATATCCCAAAATGTTTGAAAGAAAATTACTGGAAATCCATATGGGCCTGAGGCTTTGTCTCCACCCAAGCTGAGTAAAGCCGTTTTGACTTCTTTTATGGAAACTTCCTCCATGAGCATAGCATTTTGGGCCTAAGATATACATCTAGGAATCACATCTAGCATGTTTAAATTAGTCAACAACTCATCAGATTTATCTACAAAGATATCTGAGAAAAAACTTACTGCTTCCTTATTGATCTGATTAGCATCATTCAAAACATTACCCATAGAGTCCTTTATAGAAAAAATCTTGTTATTTGATCTTCGTACCTTAACACAATTGTGAAAGAATTTAGTGTTTCTATCACCATCCTTTAACCAAGTTTATCTAGATTTTTTTCTCCAAAATAGCTCTTCTTGGGCTAAAGTTTCTGAATATTATTTATTTAGGACCTTTTCATAAGCATAATCCTCCTCACTCATCCCATTCTCAATAAATATTGTGTGAAGTTTGTTCAAATCCTCCTACAATTTGAATTTCTCAAAAAAAAAAAATTCTTAAAAGACTCCCTATTCCACTTTTTAAGCTGCTCCTTGAGAAATTGGAGGTTTTTAAAAAAGATGAATGCTTTGTTACCTGATCATTTTGGAGTGCTTCTCCACCAAATAAACACCATATCCTTAAAACCTTCAGCCCAAAACTGCATTGCTTCAAACTTAAAAGGGCAACGATCTGGTGTGGCCTCTTCTTGAACTCTCAGACCTATGGGATAGTGATCTGATCCAGTTATAAGTAGAATCTCAGCCTCACACGTCCATTGATGACTAGCCCAATCCCTAGCTATAAAAAAATGATCCAAATTTTTGGCTATATTAAGAAAACCACCTCTCCGGTTTGTCCATGTAAACTCACCATTTTTGAAAGGTAATTCAATGAGACCATTATTCATAAAAAAGTCATTGAAATCCTATTGACTTTGTCTTGCCCAACATAAACCTCCTATTTTATCAGAAGGTCTCAAAATAACATTGAAGTCACCTCCTAGGATAAACATCCTTTCCCCGATGCTTAAAATTTCTGATAGTTCTTGCCATAACACCTTTTTCTGGGTTGGACTATTTGGACCATATATATTGATTATTGAAAAGCTTACCCCAAGTTTCTTGGAGTTAACTCTCAACCATTGCCAAAATTTATCTTGCCTAGCTATCCAAACATCAACAACTGAATCATTCCAGAGGACACTAAGACCCCCTGAAGCTCCCACATCTCCAGTGAGATTGTATTTCCATCTACTAAAGCATCTATAAAAAGAATCAAAATCACACTCCTTAATTTTGGTTTCTTGTAGCAACACCAAGTCAGGCCTCATTTGATCAAAACATCTTTTGATCAAGTGAATTTTGTTAGGGGCATTGCAGCCCCTAACATTCCATGATAGGATTTTCATGGCTGTTGGGAACAGGCATAGCCTTTTCCTGATCTCAATTTACTCTGTCCAGTCACACTACTAGCCATTTCTAGCCTCATTCTATTGGTTTTTGGTCCACACTTCTTCTTTTCACCAACCTTAACCTTCATATTTGAAGCTAAAGTTTGATCTAGAGATATTTTTTCAACAATCCCTATGTTATCTTGCAAGCCTAGCACATCTTCACCTCCCATCTCCTCATCTGTGTCCGAGTCTTCCAGATTACCCCCACTATCTCTGACACCCTCAAAATGGCTCTCTAGATTCTGGATAGGAGAGATTGGGATGTCCTTGAAGATGATTTACTCATCCTCTACCATACAAATATATTCAAGAAACTTATCTTCTTCAAGTCTGTTTTGGCTATTATTACAAAGAGAGTTTTATTCACATTCCTCACCAGGATTCTCAACTCAACTATACATGATCTTGTCAGCACTTCCTTTGCTGTTTGGCGATTGAGAGTTACCTTACCAAACTAGTTCAATTTTAGTTCTCTCATTCATTGTCTGAGAGAGTTGACTAGAAACAAAAACACCTTATAATATCAAGGTTTCATTTAGACCTTCAAAACTTGCACTTCCAATATTTTGGACAATATCTTCTACCACTTGCCACTTTGAATCCCTCAAATTTTTTTATTTTTCTACACTTTCAACAATCAAATTTCCCACATCTTGGTTAGATTTGTGTAGATTCAAATCTTGTGACTTTGGTTCAAAACCATTTTAAAAAAGGATATCTATTTCTTCTCTCTGGGCCCCAACCCAGTTGCATTGGGTCCCTATTGCTACAGAGGAAGAGCCACTTTTCTGCTCTCGCAAAAAACCTCAAACTTGAAAATTCCATTGATCTTCCCATTCACCAGTTTCAGTAATATTCATCAAATCCTCAACTAAGGAGTTCTGGGCTAGTCCTTTCCCCTTCTTCACATTTGGGAAATTTCCTTCTATGTGTTCTTTCCCATCACACCTCAAGCATGTTACCATTGCATCCTCAATAACCACAACTTGACGCCAAATCCCTTCCCCTGTATTTAACTCTATCATTTTTGGAAGTGGCTGGATTGGTTTCCATAAAATGCAAACCCTAGGAAACATACTATAATCAGATTTTTCTACGACTTCATCTGACTTCACAAAAACACCTAGTTTGTTTCCAATGTTTTTGAGGGTTTCTTGATCCCAATACTCTTGCAGGAGGTTCTTCAATTTGATCCACATAGGCACTTCCTTAATGTCTACAGTATTAGGGTCGATATTTGGAACCCAATCCTTTATATAGAGGTCCCTTCCTCCCATCAAGAAAGGGCCACTATTGATGATCCACTCTTTATCCTTAGCTATTTGGAAAATCACCAAGTAAAAACCATTTTCAAGGGTTTTAAGAACATAATATTTGCCCCAATGAGCATCACACCAAGCCCTAATCCTAGAGAAAACTGACCATTTCCCTCCCCATTTCATGAAAAAAACATGAGCCTTAAGAAAACTAACAGAGTCGCTCCACTCTCTATTTTCTAGTAGCAAAGAAACCACCGTAGTGTGGGAAAAGTTAGGTGTTACCTTGCTTGTTTCTACCTTCTCAGCCTGATGCTTTGGTCTCCAAAACTTTGCTTCCATCTGTTTAAAATCCACCCTTTCCTTTAAAGTCATTGATATGAACCTTCTATCATCCTGCACAGTTTTTCTGGTTTTTCCACTAGCATTTTCTGAGACCCTAGGTCTAAAACTGTGATTAGCCAGAGCCTTCCATGCCCCATATGGAACATTCCTTCTGGGTTTTTGAGCATTTCTGCCCCTTCTATTATTAAAAAGCAATATAGGTTGCGTTCCTCCATCTTATTGCAACCACTGGAGCCGTCGAAAACCCTGTATGTGTCGTTGCTTCGCCATTATATATGCATATATTTAAATGTATAAATTTATTACATATATATATATATATTTTTTTAATACTGCATATTCAAAAACTTATTAACAACAAAAATAATAAAATGCTTAGATGGAAGAATTTATTTACCAAATACAAAAGTATATACACACAATGGTATTTACATATATATAAATATAGATATATATATACTTATATGTACATACATATTTATTTTTATAAATTTAAATATCAAATCGAAAGGCTTTTATATTGAGATTGGGTTGGCCAAGGCCAGTGGCCCCCAGGAAGGGGACACTTCCCGTGGAGGGCAACACCCTCTCTACAGGCCGTGACCTGTGGAGGGCACTGCCTCCACAACATAACCTCCCCCAAATGGGGGGGGGGGGCGCGATTGTAAGGCCTCCCCCTTTCAATCATAAATTTAAACAAATTTTCCCCATTAACAAGGGTTTTAAAAATTCGTCATCGAGATTTTTTATTCAGGCATGGAAATATATGTATAAATATATTTAAATAAAATAATAATACTATATATTTGCATATATGTATACACAACTCAACATATATGTAAATGTATAATATTATTATCTACAGATTGCAATTTAGTCAAAATCTACAGTAACAGGTGCAATTTCACACCTAATATTGTACATATATTTTTATATATATAGTTTTAATACAATATGTAAAATATAGATTTGCAAAGCCAAGAGGCTGAATCGTGTACATAAATTTAAACTTTGCAACAGTAATGCACAATTTTGTAATTGATTTATGTTTTAAAAGGGTTTCCAAAAGAGAAGAAATTATTTTCCCAAGCAAGCAACTATCATTTCTTTTCACTTCTGAAACTAAAATACATTGGAAAGAGGGTTCATAACCTAGAAAACGCTTTCCAATTGAATTTCTTCTTCTTGTTTCCTTTCTTTCTCCGTTTTGGATTGCTGGAAATCTCTTGCTGAAGACTTTCTTCTTTTCCCCTAAATTCTTTTCTTCTCTTCTTTCCCACCATTTTTAGTTTACCAAGCTTCAAGAAACCCCCTTCCCGACAACCATTTTCAGTTATTTCTTTTATAGAAAAAATCAAGAAAACCTTTGAAAATAATTGTATCCTTTCGTTCCCAATTTTCCTTCTTTTAAAGTTTTCTTTTCATTTTTCCCCCAAAACCTAATCTTGAAAATAATAAATAGATAAAGTTTATTTCATGCACAACATTTATCCAATAAATATTAATAAAGAATTTCTATTTTAATTACAAACAAAGTATTTATCCTCAAAAATATCAAGTAAGCTATTTTAATTTGCAATTTATATATTTATTCAAATAAACAATAACGAAATATTACTTACTTGGACAATAAATAATTTTCCTAAATAATAAGGTATTTTCATTTAATTGTAATTAAATTAATTATTCTAAATAACAAGCATTATCGATAAATTGAAAAATGAGTTTTGTAATTAAAATATAATTAATTCCTTTTTGTTTCATTATAAATCAATATAACAAAAACATTATAAAACTACGAACAATAAGACAATCAACTAATTTAACTACTAAATGGATCTAAATGAATCTAAGTGCTCGTGTGTGATCGAGAGAACCGTTCCTCCTTTACCCTTCCAGGAAGCTAACCCCCTCTACCTTAGCCACACCCTTGGTCTTCAACAATCCTATAGCTCAAGCACACTCAGGCACGCCTTAATAGATTAGTATCCAGGAAAAATACAAATCAAAGCGATATACTGCATTAATCCAAAAATCATTATTATATTTGCATTGCTTTCAAAATAAAACCAAATCCAATACATTCCAACTTTTCAAAATAAAAAACCAACATTTTTCTTATTTTGTCTCACAAAACGTCATAATATTTATTATTTAATCTACTACTCACATTCAGTCATATATCAAATCCAAATAAAGTAGAAACAACTACATCATAGTTTGAGACGTGACATCCTTCCTCACTTGGAAGAGACATCATCTTGATGTCTTATTGCAAAACATCCACACAACATAGTCTTAAACATTCTGAGTATCATAAGTCATAATATGTAGGAAAAGAAAAGCATGCTAGAATCTCAAATGAGGGAAAGATCTATCAATATCCTCTGCATTCTCCTAGGTGGCACTATCCACTGAATACTGGTCCCATGGGACCCTATACTTTGCAATATCACAGTTCTGCAACTTAACGTTGCACCTTTCTAGAATCTTGATGGGCTCCACTAGCACCACCCTTGGATCCTGCACCCGCAATGCCTACCAATCAAGAACATGAGTAACATTTGGATGGTATGACTTAAGCACAAAAACATGGAAGACATTATTTATATGAGATAAAGTCGGTGGCAGAGCAAGCCTATATGCAACTGGATTAATAACTTCCAAAACCTAAAAAGGCCCAACATATCTGGGGGAAAGATTAAAGTTCTTTCCAAAAGAGATTGAACTCTTCTGTGGCCTAACTCTCAAGAAGATCCTATCTCCCACAAAGAATTGTCTAAAATTTTTGTTCCTATTAGCAAAACTCTTCTGGTGATCTGAAGCTTGTTTCAACTTTTCTTTTATGAGCTTCATATAATCCTCCATCTCTCTTAAAATCTCAGGCCCAATACCAATCTTGTCTTCCACCCTGTCCCAACTAATAGGTGTATGAAATTTACGACCATACAAAGCCTCAAAAGGTACCATCCCCAAAGAGGCATGATAGGAGTTATTATATGCAAACTCCACTAAAGATAAATACTCCTCCCATTTATGTTGTTGTTCCATACAAAACATCTTGAGGAGATCCTCTACTACCCGATTTACCCTCTCCATCTGACCATCGATCTGAGGATGATAGGTTGAGCTAAAGTTCAACTTGGTTCCCAAAGGAATTCAGTGTAGTCTAGAATCTAGAAGTCATCTGAGTGTCATGATCTGAGATGATCGTCTCTGGCACTTTGTGCAACCAAAAAATATCCTGCACGAACTTCTTCGCTAAAACCAAGGATCCATCTTTAAGATTTCCAAGGATAAAGTGAGCTACTTTCATCAATTTATCAACCACAACCAAGATGACATCATGTCGGTTCTTGGTCATAGGCAACCCTTGAATAAAATCCATAGTGATTACCTACCATTTATACTCTTGCACTCTATGTGGGTATAGAAGCCCCGTTGGATGCACATGCTCAGCCTTAACTCGTTGGCATTCCAAACATTGGGCTAAAAAAGCAATAACATCTCTCTTAAGTCCTGGCCAAAAATATAATGGTTTAAGTCCATCTACCATTTTCGTCACACTAGGGTGCCTTGAGTACGATGTATTATGAAATTCTTCTAGCACTAGCTCCCTCAATCCTTCTGAGTTAGGAACATACATTTGTCCCTGGTACCTCAATATTTCATTAGTCTCAAACATATATCCAACAAATCTATGATCCGAAGGATCCTGCTCTAGGGCTTGTTTCACCCTTTCATGATGCTCATCCCCTGGCAAAGATTGTATCACTCGTTTCCTGAAACTTGACCTTATAGTGACCATAGTTGGATGTCTCCTCCTACTTAAGGAATTTTCTACTCTATTTTATTTTCCTTTAATGTACTCAATGCAAAAATCATACTCACTCAAAAACTCCAACCATTGTCTTTGATGAGCATTCAGGTTGGGTTGAGTAAAGATATGCTGTAATCCTGTATGATCTATTTTCAACTCAAAAGGCTTCCTCAAAAGGTAGTGCCTCCATATTTGAAGAGTGTTCACTATGGAAACCAACTCCAAATCGTGTGGTGCATAGTTCAATTCATGTTGTTTTAGTTTCCTTGATTCGTATGTCACCACCTGTCCATCCTGCATAAGAACTACTCCTACACTCTCTCCTAAAGCATCTGTTATCACTGTAAAGTGAACATTTGGATATGACACAATCAAGATAGGTGAAAAAGTAAGTTTCTCTTTCAACAACTAAAAATCCTTCTCACATCTATCACTCCATTCAAATTTCTTTCCTTTCTATTGAAGTGCAGTGATGGGTGTTGCGATTGTTGAGAACCCCTGGACAAACTTCCTGTAATAACTGACAAGTCCCATAAAATTCTGGACTTCTAAAACATTTTGCGATGATGGCCACTCCATGATTTCCTTAATCTTATCTGGGTCCATTGCTATCCCATCGGTTGAAATAACATGTCCCAAATAGTGCACCTCAGTTTGGTAGAAGTTGCATTTAAACATTTTTCCATAAAGCTTATGGTCCCTCAATCATTGCAACACTATCCTTAGGTGTTTTTCATGCTCTTCTTCTGATTTAGAATATATCAGTATATTATCTAGGAAAACTAAGACAAAGTCATCCAGGCAATCTCAAAAGACGTTGTTCATAAAATTCATAAAGGCTACAAGGGTATTGGTTAGCTCGAACGGTAACATCGTGAATTCATAGTGCTTGTATCTCGTCCTGAAAGAAGTTTTAAAAATGTCTTCATCTTTTATCCTCAGTTGATGGTATCCCGACCTCAAATCAATCTTCGAGAATACCTTAGCCCCTGTCATCTAATCGAATAGATCATCAATCCTAGGGAGAAGATACTTATTTTTAATGGTAACCTTGTTAAGCATTCTATAATCAATGCACAACCTTAAGATCCCATCCTTCTTCTTCATGAATATAACAGGTGCTCCCCGTGGAGGCACACTTAGCCTTATGAAACCCTGATCAAGAAATTATTGTAATTGGTCCTTCAGATCCTACAATTTGATAGTGTTCATTTTGTATGGTGCCTTAGACTGAGTCTCAACTCCAAGTATCAAGTCTATTGAGAAATCAAATACTGCTTAGGCGTAAGTTCAATCAACTCATCAAGAAAGACATCTTGAAATTCCTTCAGGATGAGATGGTCATTAGCTGACGACTCCGAACTATCGAGATCCTTGACTTTTATTACAAAGATAGTACACCCTTTTTTGCTAGCCTTCTTTAGCTGCATATCAGAGATCTACTTGAGTTCCAAAGGCCTTTTTAAACCATGTATCTCAACACAATTACCTTGATCATCAAGACACCTCACTATTTTCTCTTCACAATCAATGAGGGCCTTATGTTCAGTAAGCCAATTTATTCCCAAGATTACGTCATATGACCCTAGAGGTGCTACATACAAATTGACCCACATCTGAAAACTAGGAAGTTCAAGTTCGCTACATGATAGGCATTTCTCCACTATTATCTCTACCCAATTTCCATATTGAACCTTCCGTGAGTTATCTATATATCCCGGTTTGACAGATAATTTAGAAATAACATGAGGATCTACAAAACACTTAGTGGCTCCAGTATCAATTAAGATAGAAACAAGACATCCAAAAATTTTATCCGAAAGTTGGATTGGAGTAGCCTGGTAATCTGCTTAGCGATTATCAACCACCGCATGGATGTGATGTTGATTCCTCTTCTTCAAATTATTCACTCTCTGAGGACACACACTATCATAATGATCACCATCACATGTATAAAAACCTCTGTGGGGTGCTTTGGGTCTGTCAGAAGTATCTCTCCTATTATTATTGTTGTTACTATAATTTTCCCTCTTATTCTTGTTTCGATTTCCATCATGGAAATCCTGAGAATTGTTACCCCTCTTGAGATTCTATATCTACTTGTTATTATTGTTGTCCTAATGGTACTGATTCTGATTATTGTTATTATGATTGTTTCCCTAAGACTTCCCGTTACTATACCTAGCATCTTTGCTTTTCTTGTAGTTTGGAACCTATTGTAACTTATGTTCTTTCTTATTAGTTTTCTCAAAAGCCTCATCCATGGTGGAAGGATTATGAATATCCACTTCAGCTCCAATTTGAGGCCTAAGCCCCAGAATGAACTTGCAAACTCAAAACCTCTCATTAAGTTGTCACTAGGGTACATATGTGAGCAAGTGAGAAAATATTTCCCAATACTGAGTTACTGTCATCCCCCCTTGAGTGAGAGTCTGGAATTCGGTCATATTTTTATCAAAATATTATTGTGGCAACCACCTTTTCCTGAACAATTGCAGAAATTATTCCCAAGTCACCTTGCCATGCAAAAATTGTCTCTCTACCTTTTCATTCTCCCACCAAGTGACAACTTCACTGGTGAGTGGATATGACCCCCATTCAACCTTAGTCTCATTGGAAAAATTCCACAGGGCAAAATAATTCTCCATCTCAATCACCCATGCTTCTGCCCCGTCTCCAATTGTTTCACCATCAAATTTTGGTGGGGTGACCTTTTTGAGGTCCTTAACCAACTCCTCAGCAACGTTTCCTAGCTTATTTGAGTTTCCTTCAGTCTTAGGTTGTTCTGCATTTGTATTTTCTTCATTTCCACTAAAATTCGGCCCTTGTGGACCTTTGCACCTTTCTTGCTCTAGGCTATCAATCCCAACCTCTTGTCGATTCAATAGGGCTAGAATCTAGTCCAACCTATCATTTGTATCACCAGGGGATACACCTCCATGATTCTCATGATGATAAATTCTAAAATCCATCAGAGTTACTCTAGAACACACAACATTAAGCATAATTAGGCATAGGTCCTAGAGTTTAACCTAGATGCTCTGATACCAAAATGTAAATCTCAAAAAACACTCACATTCCAAATAAAGAATTTCCATGTTCATTGTACATCACAAGTAAGGTAAAAGAGATAACATGTGTAATATTAATATCCATATGTGCTCAAAGGAAATTTCATTAAAAAATTACAAATTAAATACACCAAAAAGGTGTTACAGATCATCTGTTTCAATGATACATAAACAAGTTTACATCAATAATTACATTCATGAAATAGAGTTACAATTTACAAATTGGCTAAACAAGCCATATAGAAATGATATATGAAGTACATACATAGCAAATAAAACTTTTGATCCTCATTCGCCTTGAAACCACTGGTCTTCTTGTGCTGAGGCCAAGAGTGCGGTTAAAGCATCTTTTCCACCCAACCACGAAGCACATGACTTCCCTGGGTTTCTTCCTAACTCGAAGAAATCCTCGACCCTGCATGAGGAGCCTAGCAACCTGGAATAATAAAGCAGAAGGGAACTCTCGATGCATGCTTAATGCCTAAATGCAATCCTATACTAGAACTACATAATTCTTGCATGCATGATGTGGCAGAGACATATATAACATAAATATTCTAGGATTTTAATCCATCTATTTCAATGGTTTATTAGCTTGGCCAAGCATTCAAATTAAAATGGTAGTTAAGAAAAGGTTAACTACCATCTCTGGGAGCCCACATTCGGCATCTTGTCTCAGAAGTTTCTCATAAAGTATAAATAATGCATAGTTTCACACATGTTACATACAATTCAAATATTTACAAATTCATGCATTCCTTAAGAAAAAATCATAATATTTCCCAAGTTCACTATTTGATTTCATAAGAAAATCCTTCACAAGAAGATAATTTCCACATCAATTTTTAACGTTTTGGATTAGTCAATCTTCTTTCATTTCAATGGATATCAGTAATTAACCTCAAACGTGTAACTATCTACTGGTTTCAAAATATCCAATAGGCCACTTCAAAATTAAATGATTTAAAGATAACAAGTTGACAAATAATGAAAGAATTACATCCAAGTAGAAGCATATTCTTTTAAAGAGGAAAAAATGGCCCCAAATCATGTAAGCGTGTATGTGTATATATATATGTATATATATATTCATATAATATATATGTTTATACATATACATTTGCATAGTTATTCAACTTTTAGAAACAAACAAACTGATATAAAGATATATCATTTTAAAACAGAAAGTTTAATCATTTTAAATAAGATCTCTATCATCTTTTCCATTCGTAATATATACTTACTTCCATACATAATGTATTTGTAATCATTATATATATATATATATATATATATATATATATATATATATATATATATATATATATATATATATTCATATATATACATTTATATATAAATAGATGAAGATAAAATTATATATATAGCTGGAGCAACTTTATTTTAGAAACAACTACATGCATGCATTCCGCTGCCTTATTAATGGAATGTTATTTATATATTTAAATATATATGTATGTATATATATATATACATGTGAACTTATATATCCATTTTCTGTAGAATGCATTTGCAACCAAGTTAATATATACATCGACAACATATTTTATATAAATATATATACATAGAGGTATATATGCATATACTTACATGTATAAATTTATTACATACATATATATATATATATTAATACTGCATATTTAGAAACATATTAACAACAAAAATAGTAAAATGCTTAGATTGAAGAATTTATTTACCACATACAAAAGTATATGCACACAGTGGTATTTACATATATATATACATATAAGTATATATATATATATATATATACACACATATAAGTATATATATATATATACTTATATGTATATATTTATTTTTATAAATTTAAATATCAAATCGAAAGGCATTAAAAATCGAAAGGCTTTTATATTGAGATTGGGCTGGCCAAGGTCGACGGCCCCCATGAAGGGGATGCTGCTTGTGGAGGGAAACACCCTCTCCATAGGTCATGGCCTGTGGAGGGCGCTACCTCCACAACGCAACCTTCCCCAAATGGGGGGGCACGGTTGTAAGGCCTCCCCTTTCAATCATAAATTTAAACAATTTTTCCCCATTAACAGGGGTTTCAAAAACTCGTCACCCATATTTTTAATTTAGGCATGGAAATATATGTATAAATATATTTAAATAAAATAATAATACTATATATTTACATATATGTATGCACAACTCAACATATATGTAAATGTATAATATTATTATCTAGAGATTACAATTTAGTCAAAATTTACAATAATAGGTGCAATTTCACACCTAATATTATACATATATTTATATAAATATGCATTTATATATATATATATATATATATATGTATATATATATGTATATGTATATGTATATGTATATGTATATGTATATATATATATAGTTTTAATATAGTATGTAAAATACAGATTTGCAAAGCCAAGAGGCTGAATCAAATACATAAATTTAAACTTTGCAACAGTAAGGCACAATTTTGTAATTGATTTCTATTTTAAAAGGATTTCCAAAAGAGAAGAAATTCTTTTCCCAAGCAAGCAACTATCATTTCTTTTCACTTCTGAAACTAAAATACATTGGAAAGAGGATTCATAAAAAACAACCTAGAAAATGCTTTCCAATTGAATTTCTTCTTCTTGTTTCCTTTCTTTCTTTGTTCCGAATTGTTGGAAATCTCTTGTTGAAGACTTTCTTCTTTTCCCCTGAATTCTTTCTTCTCTTCTTTCCCACCATTTTTAGTTTACTGAGCTTTAGGAAACCCCCTTCCCGACAACCATTTTCAGTTATTTCTTTTATAGAACAAATCAAGAAAACCTTTGAAAACAATTGTATGCTTCTGTTCCCAATTTTACTTCTTTTAAAGTTTTCTTTTAGTTTTTCCCCCAAAACCTAATCTTGACAATAATAAATAGATAAATTTTATTTCACGCACAATATTTATCCAATAAATATTAATAAAGAATCCCTATTTTAATTACAAACAAAGTATTTATCCTCAAAAATATTAAGTAAGCCATTTTAATTTGCAATTTATATATTTATTCAAATAAACAATAACGAAATATTACTTACTTGGACAATAAATAATTTTCCTAAATAACAAGGTAGTTTCATTTAATTGTAATTAAATTAATTATTCTGAATAAAAAGCATTATCGATAAATTGAAAAATGAGTTTTTTAATTAAAATATAATTAATTCCTTTTTGTTTCATTATAAATTAATTTAAACAAACATTATAAAACTACACACAATAAGAAAGTCAGCTAATTTAACTACTAAAAGCATCTAAATGACTCTAAGTGCTCATGTGTGATCGAGAGAACCGTTCCTCCTTTACCCTACCAGGAAGCTAATCTCCTTCACCTCAGCCACACCCTTGGTCTTCAACAGTCCTACAACTCAAGCACATTCTGGCACCCATTAATAGATTAGTATCCAGGAAAAATACAAATCAAAGCGATATACTGCATTAATCCAAAAATCATTATTATATTTGCATCGCTTTCAAAATAAAACCAAATCCAATACATTCCAACTTTTTAAAATAAAAAAACCAACATTTTTCTTATTTCATCTCACAAAACATCATAATATTTATTATTGAATCTACTACTCATATTCAATCATATCTCAAATCCAAATAAAGCAAAAAATAACTGCATCATAGTTTGAGATGTGACACAAAGTTAGATACATCAGTGTGGATGTGAAATGGAAATGCCTAGTTGGGGCCTCTTAGAACTAGTGCATGAGTTAAGTCTGCCTTTATTTTGTCAAATGAACTATGACAACCTTCAGTCCAATCAAACTCAAAATCCTTGGTAAAAAAAAAATAAAGGTGCAAAAATATTACTGAAATCTTGGATGAATTGCCTATAGTAACCTGCATCTCCCATGAAGCTTCTTACATCTTTTTGTTTATGTGGTACAGGTAGGTTAGATATAATCTCAATCTTCTTTGGATCAACTTGTATGCCTTCACTGGATATAAAGTGTCCTAACACAATGCCTTGTGTCATCATCAAGAAACACTTCTCATCGATGAGGGATAAATTGTGTTCCTTGTATCTATTTAACACTTTCTCCAGGTTACTAAGAGCTTCCACATAAGTTTCACCATAAGTGGTGAAATCGTCCATGTATATCTCCATGCAATTGTGTGCAAAATCAGAAAATATGCTAAGTATTGCTCTTTGAAAGGTAGTTGGAGCATTGCACAAGCCAAAAGGTAAAACAAAATATGCCTAAGTTCCCCAAGGGTAGGTAAATGTGGTCTTATCTTGATCTCCTGGTGCAATCTTGATCTGGTTATAACCACTGAAATCATCAAGAAATGAAAAATATTTCTTTCTAGCCAAAGAATTAAGAACTTGGTCAATAAATGGTAGTGCAAAGTGGTCTTTCCTTGTGATAGTATTTAATTCTCTCTAATCAACACATACTCTCCATTTCCCACCTTTCTTGGGAACTATAACCAATGGTGAAATCCATTCACTATCTGAAATAGGGTATATAAAACCAACATCTAAAAGCTTTTGCAGCTCAACTTTTACTATATCTCTTAGAGTTGGACTCATGCATCTCTGGGGTTGTTTGATAGGTCTGTAGCCTTCATTAATATAAATCCTGTGCATGTAGATATCAGGATCAATGCCTCTCATATCATGGTAATCCCATGCATATGCAACTGAGTGTGCCAAGAACATGGATTGCAAAGAATTTTGTTGTTCCTCAGTGAGGGCATTATTAATATTTAACATCCTCCTTGGGTACTTTCCAAATCCTTTGATAACTCTTGAACCAACGAGAGATCAAGGCTTGGTATGATTGGCATAAGATATTTCTTCTATAGAATGAGTAGGTTCCTCAGTGAGGGCATGATATTAGATCATATTCATCTTGGTCACATCCTCCTTGGGTACAAATTTCCAATATCCTTTGATAATCCTATAAATACTTGAACCAACGAGAGATCACTTTAGGCTTGGTATGATTGGTTTAACAATGGATCTATCAGTTGATTGCAAGATAGTTTGTGTAGGACTGAGGTTAACCAACTGAAGCAACTGCATTGTTTCTTTTTTCATGACATTGATGACTGCGCCCAAGTCTATCAAAGTGTTTTTAATGAGAGTCCATTGATCTTAACATCCACAATTAGACTACCAGGGTCAGTATACTTAGGGAATTTAATGTTCCCTAACATGATGTTTGTAAGATTCCCCGAAACATGAACTGTTTGTGGATCTTTCCTCTTTTTGCCTATTTTCTTAAGACAAAGATCTCTTATTGTCTTAGTGTAGATGGGAATGTCTTTAATAAATTGGATAAGTGGGTTTTTTATATTAACATCTTTCAACTGCCCTAAAATGTCAATCCCAGCCTATGTGTGATGCTTTTGCAGAGCTAGGCATTCAAGAAAAAGTGGCTTAGGATTTGAGGTAGTTTGGTGTACCTGATTTTGCTTAGGCTCCAAAGGTGGTTTATCAGAAGCCTTAACTACAAGTTCCTCATCCCCTATTTCTATAATTTGGGGGGATAAAGGCCTGACAAGTTGTTTTTCTGATTTGAGCTGGACATCACTCACCTCTACCCCATAAGTGGGGTACTACATAGCTTCGTTAGTATAAGCCTGCTAAACAGGATTAGTGTTAGGGTTAGGTGCAGGTTGGGTAGGTATCTATGATGGTTTAGGTGGCTGGGATTGAGGATTTTATGGAGGTATCAAAGCTTGTTGATTAGGTGGAGGAGGTGGTAGTATAGGCTGTTGATAAGTCATGTTGGGTTGCTTCTATTGCTGGCCTTTATTCCACTGAGGTTGCCATTGGGGATTGTAGTTGGAACCCTGATAGTTTTGTTGTGGCCATGGGTTTGGCTGTTGGTTCCAATTTGGTTGGCCTTGTGGCCATGGCTGAGGATTCTACCACTGGTTCTGATTTGTTTGCTAGGGCTACGTGTTCCAAGCAAAAACGTTTTGATTTCCCAAAGGAAAAGATGGATTAAAAGTAAGGGAGTCTGGTGGAATACCTTGTATTTGCTGCCAAGGCCTCCTTTGTGCTATGTAGAAAATTTGTCTATCATCTCCTTCTATTGGTTGGAAATATGGTTTCTCAACCTTTTCTTGTTGGATATTGGCTACTCTTTTGTGTTGGGAAATTTACCTCAACTTTCTGGCTTGGTATTCCTTTTGGACTTGGCGTTTTCTCCATGTAATAGGCTTACCACCATGCTGCAACTGGTGAAGACGAGCTCGGCTATGACGCGGTAGAAGGTAGAGAGAGCTCGGAGCTTGGTTGAATGAGTTGGACCAAATGTCAGAAGCAGCGAATGAATGTGAAGTTGACACGTGGCTCAATGTCAGGATGTTGATTGGCTAGAAGCCAAAATAGTTTATGACAGTTATTGTAGGCCAAGTTTTCAGCTGAAGACAGGACCCGATTTATGCAAGGAATTGAATGCCTGGGTGGCCCGATGCAAGAAGATCTGTCAGTGAATATCCCGATGATAGTTGATTGCTTGGATAGGCAGAACAAGTTGGCACATGGTAAGAGATTATTTGTAATCTCGTGTGCAGTCAGTTAGGATGATGAGCAAAGAGTGAGAGGCAGAGAGAGTTCTAGCGGTATTCACCGTGAACACTTTGTCTCTTAGATCTGAGAAGATGTGAACTTGTTGAGGCCTAGAGGTTGGGCTGGTCGTATGGCTGGCTGAGAGAGTCGACTGTCTTGGTGAGATGAACCTACACTGTGTGTTGTGATGGTGTTGGAACAGTGTGAAGATTTTGATTATGTTGTTGCCTACTTTCTCTAGATGGACAAGATGCAATCTCTTGAAGAGCATAGCTCTGTGTTTGCATTGTAACCATTTTTGTTACTGAATAATACAAGTGAGCTGAGTGTTTTGGAGGGTGGGGTTTTTTACCTGAAAAGGTTTTCCCCACGTAAATCTATGTGTCCACATGTTTTTCTTTCATGTTGTTTGATTCTTCTATCTAAATCTATGCTTGTGTTGAATCTGTTATATGTTAGGCATTTACTTTTCTCAGAGGATCAATGGGGGATTTACTGTTCCTGTTTCTGCTTTATGGCATAGTTGTTTGTGTCTTTGAAGCACTAAGGCACTGCTATCTTAGACGTCTGTTCTATGATGACATACCATCTCGTATCCCCAACAAGTGGTATCAAATCTGGTTAAGGGAGGTCAAGGCTTGATGATACCAACATGTGGTGTCAAAGCCTTCTCTTGGCTACTGAAGTTCTGGGTATTTCTCCTGTGATGTTTTCGTAGCCTGGCAAGCTTGAGGATATCTGGAGAAATTGGTTGGTGTTTGATCCTTCGATGAGCGGAAGTTCTTACTCCTTTGATTCAACACGCAGGTGTGAAAGACGTTGGGGATGACTGGAGTTGATCATATTGTTGCAATATGGTCTGAGGCTCCTAGCTCGCAACAAATGATCCTGATGCAAAGGGCGTGAGATGTGCTTGTGGTTGTGATGTAGCAAAGCATGGTTTCATACTGGGTGTCTATGTGAGAGGCTCCCTGATGGTATGGAGTTTCTTGTGCTGCTGTTCAACCATGGAGTATTGTTCTTGTGTTGGGTGTTCTGACTTAGCACTGAAGGCGGTTTCTTTGTTGCTCTGATTGCATGAAGGCTATGAAGTTGATCTGGGTGGTCTATAACTTCTGTATAGCCTGGCTCTCTTATATGCTTGTGCATGGTTGTGGTTTTGGAACTGGTCTGAAATGGACCTGTTGTTCCTGCTTACCTATATCTTGCACTCGCATGTTTCAGTTTCATGTCTTTAGCTTTGGAGGTTTTCTATAGATTTTCCTAAAAAGTCTATAACACATTTTCATATTTTCTTTTCATTGTTCTAGTTAACCATGCTGGTTATGTGCAGACTCTTGGGTCGTCCAGATGAGCCGTGAATATGGAGATGCATGGGTGTTTTATAAACACCATGGTTTTGAAGGTTTTACACGGTCAAGAAAAACTTGTGGTGTGTGGAGCTGCTGTTCAACTATTTTCTAGACCCTGGCTTCTAGGGTGTGACTGGATGAAATAGTTGTAGTTCGACATGGTTTGAGGAGGTGTGATGTCTTCTCTGCATGAGAGTGTTGGTATGTGTTTTTCATTCAACATTCTTATGGTGTTTCCTGCTGGTTTCCTAAACTATGGTGCTTGAGTTGTTGATTGCAAATCAGATCTGTTGCTGATATGGTGTTTGAGTGAAGTTGTCTTGGGGTTCCCTCATCTACGAGTTGTGCATTTTTGTGGGCCATCTTTACCTACAAGTTTGCCATAGTCAACTCAGAAGTGGACTGTCATTATCCATGAGGTTGCTTTTGTGGTGGTGCAAATCTGTTAGCTGACCTTGTCTGTGGTCACTTGTGCATTGGCGTGGCTGTTTTGAGATGAGAGGATGGACAATGTTTGAGTACCTAAATAGTAAGTGATGGGGACCTAAAGCATGTGAATCACGATGTCATGGAAATCTTGTTACACTGACTAGTGTAAGCTTTTGACAGTGATGGTGTGGTCGATCATGATGCTTGGAGATCTCGGTGTCACGTTTCAATGGGAGCTTTAGCAATGACTGTGGATTCATCACTTGGTGATGAATGATATTCTTTGGTGTTGCAAATGCTTCTTGGGGACTCTTAGATCCTATTGCTACAAAAGAGTTCTCTCGCATTTGCAGGGTCACTATTTGAAGATGTGCAGCATCTTGGAGCCATGGAGAAAATTGTTAGTTTTTTGGTTGAGATGTTGGTGGTGCTTGACAGGTGATGTTGGTTTAGAGTTTGTTTGCTTTATGTCATGATTTACTCTTACTTAGAGTTTTGGCATGTTTCTTTTCTCTTGAGACCATAGCTTGTTCACCTGAAGCATGGTATCTCCTAAGGGGGATGTGTAGATCATGGTGTCATGATAAGTTCCTATTCCTAGGTTTGGAGCTTTGATAGTGGTTTGGTGTTTTTCTATGTTTTGAGTACTTTGGTCATATGCTGGAGGACTTCATGTTAATTGCAGTAATGCAGATTGGAGTTAGCATGAGATGACAGTTTACTGGTGCTCATGGATGCATGAAGAATAAGGTGAGGCTGAAATTATTTAAGAATGTTGCTAGCTACAGTTGAAATTTTGAGTAGCCTACACCTTGGTTGAACGTGAGTTCAACAGAGACCAGTGAGGAGAATGCTCTTGGGTAAGTCACAGTGACTTGTATATCTTGGAGGATCATCTTTTTCTTCCTGGTCTACTCGACAGTGAAGTTTATTTGAAAGGTATTTTCCCATTATAGATTTTAGATATGTGATATGCTTTATCTTTCATGGATATGAATCTTGAGTTGTTGTTTTAAGATTCTGGAGGATTCATAATGGAAGGTGGACATCATAGTGTATCTCCTTGTCCTTTTGAGGACTGATAGGAGATGTTTTTATGGGTTAGTCTGATCTTCTTTTGAGATGCTTACATTCATGGAATTTGTTGAATGTTGAATGTTGTAAGGATTTTCCCTTGGGATGTGAAGAAGATCATTCTTGACATAGTTGGCATTTAGAAGAGTATGTAGGAGGATGCTACATGTTATGATTTCTTGTTTTCTCTCTATTATGGTATTTTCTTCCTGAATGTTCATATGACTTTAGATGCATGTGGAGCCATGGTGTTTCCTTCTCCAGTCAGATATGGAACCTTGGAAGAATGTGGAAGACTTTTGAGAGAAATGTTTCTTGCAACAGGTGGTTGCAAGTTGTGCATATCGGTGTGGATGTTCCTTGGAACTACATGGTTACCTTTTTTCTATGTGCAGAGGTTGGTGGACTTAGTATGCCTGGATCACTTGTGATGATGCTTTGTTTGCATTCATCTGGACAATACCCTTGTAGTGGGAGTACCTAGACGTGTTTGGTCTTTTGACTGGTTGACACATGGTGCTTGTTTTTGCTACTGATGGGTGGTTATGTGATGGCGTGAGTTTACTGATGGTCATACCTTTGAGGTATGGGTGATTGGATGGACTAGCACGAGCTGTGTATGCTATTTTTTAGTTGTGTGGGTTTGATAAGTTGGATGGGGGCAGTCAGCTGTCTGGTTGCATTTCTAGCTGATGGTTTTATCTTGTTTTGGAGAATATTTTCTCATTCTATGTTCACGTTGTGCTTTGTTGCTACTATTGTGGTGCCTTTGCCACCTGAAGGATTAGATGTTTGCATTCGTGAGACTAGTGCAATTTTTGCCTTGGCATGTTCCTGTGTTTGGAGTTGTTGTATGAGATGGTGGACATTTTTGGATGTCATTGTAGGTGTCTTGGTTGGAGCGTGAAGGCTTGGTTTGGTCCTTGTTCAGGTTTTGGAGGAAGCCTGAAAGTCTTCGTCAAGTGGGAGATTGTTGGGAAATCTGCCTCAACTTTCTAGCTTGATATTCCTTTTGGACTTGGCATTTTCTCCATGTAATAGGCTTACCGCCATGTTGCGGTTGGTGAAGACGAGCTTGACGGTGATGCGGTAGAAGGTAGAGAGAGCTCAGAGCTTGGTTGATCGAGCTTGACCGAGCTGGACCAAATGTTAGAAGCATCGAACGAATGTGAAGCCGACACATGGATCAATGTCAGGATGTTGATTGGCTAGAAGCCAAAATAGTTTATGACAGTTATTGCAGGTCAAGTTTTCAGCTGAAGACCGGACCCGATTTAGGCAAGGAATTGAATGCCTGGGCGGCCCGATGCAAGAAGATCTGTCAGTGAATATCCTGATGACAATTGATTGCTTGGACAGGTAGAAAAGGTTGGCACACAGTAAGAGATTATATGTAATCTCGTGTGTAGTCAGTTAGGATGATGAGCGAAGAGTGAGAGGCAGAGAGAGTTCGAGTGGTATTCACCATGAACACTTTGTCTCTTAGATCTGAGAAGATGTGAACCTGTTGAGGCCTAGAGGTTGGGCTGGCCGTATGGCTGGCTGAGAGAGTCAGCTGTCTTGGTGAGATGAATCTACACTGTGTGCTGTGACGGTGCTGGAACAGTGTGAAGATTCCAATTATGTTGTTGCCTGCTTTCTCCAGATGGACAAGATGTAATCTCCTGAAGAGCATAGCTCTGTGTTTGTATTGTAACCATTTTTGTTACTGAATAATACAAGTGAGCCGAGTGTTTTGGAGGGTGGGGTTTTTTACCTGAAAATGTTTTCCCCACATAAATTTGTGTGTCCACATGTTTGTCTTTCATGTTGTTTGATTTTTCTATCTGAATCTATGCTTGTGTTGAATCTGTTATATGTTAAGCATTTAATTTTCTGAGAGGATCAATGGGGGATTTACCTATATCTATTTCTGCTTTATGGTTTTTGTTTTGTGTCTTTGAAGCACTAAGGCACTATTGTCTTAGACATTTGTTCTATGATGACATACCCATCTCGTATCCCCAACATTTTGCACTTATAATTGGCCTTCCTCTACCTACAAATAGGACAATACTAAGTGAGCATGGCATCTGCTTCTTCCTACTTCTTGTTAATGTGGAGTGTGTCAAACTATGTTGCTAGATGACTGATTATGTCCTGCTTCATGTTGGACAATAAATTACTGATTTCAACCTTAGAACCCCATTAGAGGACTTACTTATGATGGATGACCTCTCTCCTCTTGGCTTCCTGGAAAGGGTCTTGGAATAATTCCTTAAACTCTTAATATTTCTTCAAATGGTCCTATAGAAATTTCTCCTCCCCCAATAAGGTTGAGGGCATCCATATTGTCTTCATTAATTCCCCTTAAAGACACCAACTGAAGGGACTCCTCTGGCAATTTATGCTGGGGGTTCTCCTTCAATGCAAACTGAAATCTTTCTATATAATCTTCTAATGGCTCATCCTCTTTTTGAGACATTGAGAAGATGTCATCTCTCCTCTGATCTAATCCTCTGTAATAGTCCTTGTACTTTTCCAAGAACTTATTTCTCATGGTATCCCAATCTGGGACATCCCTGCTAAGCCCCAAAAACCATTTGAGGGAAGCATCCTTAAGAGTGTTCGAAAAGAGCTTGAGTCGGTGGGCATCGGTAGTGTAATAATAACTTTTGCACAAGACATCAAACTCAAAGAGGAAAGTATTTGAGTCCTCTATTACCAAGCCATAAAATACTAGTAATGCTAATGGTGGAATATTCTTCAACATAGTACATCTCTCTTGATCAGTAATAGGGAACTCAAAGGTACCATGCTCTAGGTCATCTAGTGGTGCATCCCCCATTGTTCGAAAGGTCCCTTCAATATGTGTGGAAGATGATGATGATGATGAAGATGGAAAGGCAGTGTCATCTCTTTCAATATTCTTTGCAGTATATTCAACAAAACCACTAGTATCTTCTCTATCTTGAGTGTCTAAGGGATGAATCTTCCTTTTTTTTATCTCTCTGCCTCTGCATACGATAGTTTTTTCTTTGTAGGGAAGTGACCCTGCACAATATTAGTAGCTTGGTGTTGAAAAAGGTGGTTTCTAATAGTCCTAATGCTTAAAAAGGGAAACTTAACTATGCCAACTATTAAAAATGGGTCTATGAAGATAGCACCACCTCGACAACGATGAAAAAATGTAGAGTCTAAGCTAATGTTTTTTAAACTTGGTGAAGGTCACTCAATTCATAGGTTTAGCTAACTGAACAGTTCAATTGAAACTATAGAAGACTAGATTAAATCATCAACCAGGGTGGGTAAGCTTATGATGGTGCAACGTTGTATATTCCTTCATGGACTCAAACTTCCTAAACTATCCTTATAAAGTTATTCGAGTTGCTGGAAATTCATGAAAACTGTAAAACAGTAAAAGTGAAACTAAAACTTAGTTGCTACGGGTACCTACAATAAAGGCTATAACTGAACTATTGCTAATAAAATGATACTTTGCAGATTGAAAACCTGATTAAGATTACCGACTCAACTAAACTATCCTCCGGAGTGTTACTGATAACTATTACATGCATGTTCCTAAGCATTCACTTGTAATAAGAAAGAAATGAAATCTTAATTATCTTGCATACAATTCATGAACAACAGTAAACTAATATTAACTATCAACATAAATGAATCACTAAAAGATGAAAAGAACAATACCTTGAGTAGCTTGCTCAAGTAACTATTCCCACTTAACTGAGCTCAATCTAACTAATAGATTTCACACATCTCATGAATTGATATTCATTTATTGCATAAGATAAAAGATTACAAAAATACTCTTACAAACTGGGTTGAACCATTCTATAGATTCATGTTCAACTGGAAAATAACAGATAATACAAACTATGAACAACCAACTAACTAAACTACGAACTCAACCAATAGTTATATGCAAATCGAGGGAGTCTTTATTGAAAACAACAACTTAAACTGAAATCATTAATTCCACTTCCAGATATCTAGAGCGTTGATTCAAGATATGGAAATATTCAATCTATAACTGAAAAGAAAGAGATCCCTATCAAACTAGAACTCTATCAAAATATATTACATTCAATCATACATCCATATGTCAAAGTTCCATATCAGAAAAGACCTCTTCTTCAGTGTTTATTAATTGTTTATGATAATACACACTCCATCTTTATTAAATTCTTTCAACCAATAACCACCACGTTCAACTATTTTTATAACATCACCTATTCTAGTATTCAATGCCCCTTTTTCTCTAGGTTCATCCCATAATGACCGTGCATCATGGTTCCTCCTTTTGTTGCAAACAAGTTATTTTCACAAAATATGTACACAAGGATAACCATCATAATTAAACAAAGCTTTCCATCAACAATTCCATGCACATATCTATATAAACCATTTAATGCTAATATATTAAACCATAATTCCATCAACATGCTTTTGGGTATTAGGTCTATATAATGGATACAAAAAGGATAATATAATATGGAATTTTGTTAGGAAGTATGTTCAAAAGTATGTTAAAGTCTGATAAAACCAATAAAAAATAAACTATTATCTGGACCTATCAAACACCTCCCAGTGGAGGTGGACATCGAAGTTTCACTCAAGTAATATAGACTATACATTGTATTTCATAATTGAATAATGTTTAATGACTTTAAGGTTCTAGATAGTTTATAAGTATGCTTTTTACTTTTTCAATAATTTTATTTCAGGTTGTTATACACTTCATAATCTTTGAATTTTATTTGTTCGCATCACTAGATTTTAGCATACCATTTGACTCTTATCCTCCTAACTGTCATCACTAGCATACCACTTCAATAATATATGAATAATGTTGTTTTATTTTTAGATATTTCAAGAAGAGACTCCTCCCAATGTTGATAGGGAAATAAAGCATGGTGTCTCTACTACAATAGATAGCTCGATGCCTTTGACAAGGGTATGAGGCAAATTAGTAAATCTCAAATTACATTTGTTGTTATATTTGTGTTTTTATTGAAAAATAAAGTGATTATTGATTTGTAGTTTAATTTTTATCTAGATTGTTTCTATAGGACTTTGAAATGCCACCGCCTAAGCATGTCATTGTTGTGGACGAGGAGAGAGATCATTTGGAGGCGGTAAGTGATTATTTTGTTAAATATTTTATTTTTTATAATGTAATTTATATATATTAATGTATATACTTTTATTGTAATAGGTACGATTCCATGAAGAATTAAATAGGAGGACTAGCCATCAAGTTCAAAGTAGACCACAGTCATACGCATCTCCATCCCCTCAATGATCAAAGGTCGCCCGTGATCTATTTTCTTCACCTAGAGGGGAATGATTATTTACTGGGGTCCTTTGTTGTATGCCTATATGGCATTTTTGGATATATATTTTGTATTACATATATGTGACATTGTATGCCTATATGGCATTCTTGTAATCCTATATGACTATTTTGTATATATGTTATACTTATATCAACATATATTGATGTATGCCTATATGGCTATATGGATATTTGGTTAATGCATATCTTTTTTATTGACGGTGTCCATATTTGCATTGTAAATCCAAGCTTCAATGGATATTTGTAGATGGTTTACTTCAAATATTTAAAGTTTGAACATTACGAAGTGAATATGAACTATTGGGTGAATTGAAAACCTAGCCATGTCATCATTGACATCATTAATCATATGAATATAATAATGCATGCTTAAATATAACACCTAGGTCTCTCTACCACTACACATCTAAGCCCATATTCTCTAGGATCATTGTAGCATGGTAAGGAAATTCATGCAATTATATAATTCACTTTCAAGTATGCAACTAAAAATGAGCAAGAAATTATTACATGTGACCTCATACCTCTAGAAGTTTGTGATATAATTCTTGAAAGACATACCATTCCAAATCCCAATAGGGGATGATATGAATTAAAAGATAGTATTTTGACCTCAACAAGTCTAAATTATAAGGAAAAATAGCTTGGTCTCTACTAAATAATGTTATAAAATTAATAATATACAAAAATTCCCGCTTCTTATTGTCTACTTTGAGATGTTGTATAGGAAATCTCACAAGCAATAGCATTGCTCACTAATGCATCTTCTCTATCACAAAAATAGATGCTTGAAAATGTACTATTATAGGATGAAGATGCATTTATAAATTTCAAAAGCATTCCAAAAACAATTTATGGTACAAAATCAAACCAATTGGTTATTGAATGCCCTTTCTGAAATAGATCATTGTATCATAGGTCTACATAGGAGAAGGATGAAATTTAGCACAAAATCTAAGAGCTACTTGATCAAGGAAAGAGTTGACCTAGCTATTTTTCATGTGGCACCTTAGAAGCATGAACAATGGCGTAGGAACACTTGCAATAAAACTAGAGTTCATGTGGCATAATTTACAAGCATTATAGTTTTATGAATTATAGATTAAGTTACCACATGTATTTATAAGTAAATTTATGTTTTTGTGTGTTACTGTGAGGAGGTAATAGTGATGGCTATATTGGAAATGTGTATTTATATTAAAATATTAAGGATATAACTATTTCTTCATAATGTGTGGTATAAATTGCATATTTAAGATGATTATTCACACAAATACATCATAATTAGTGATATGTGTGGTATGTTGATGCCATATTAACTTCATAACTTATTTCACATTAATTTCACCTATATTTTTTGGTTAATTATTAACTAACCTACACCAGTATGTGTTTGTGGTCTTTGATGACATATTTTTGGCATATAGTTATGGAATCAAGTTTTAATCAAGATAAATTACAAAAAATTTACACTATGTTTCCAATAATTTTATTCAAGTTTATTCAAGTACCCATCCTCTAGTTGGGTGAACCTACACTTTAAATTTAGAGACGTATTCTTCATGCCCACACTTTCCTTCATCTCAAAAAAATGTTTTCCTATATTGACCAAAATGTTTATGACTGCATTGAGTTCAAGAAATAGAGGAGACTAGTTCTTTGGTGTATATTATTGTCATAAGATTATATAGATACATATGTTGACCAAATTCATAAAGTAGAATTATTCTATAGCCACCCCAATGTGTTCGAATTGTCAGTTTACCCCTAGGAGATGAAGAATTGAAATACTGCTTCTCGACAACTTTTTACTAAATGTAACTATTGCTTTTATGAACATCTGAAACATTATTGCCACACTGGAATGACTTGGATACATGAAAAAATTATGGAGGTTATTGTAGAGAGACCCTACATGACCTTATAACTTAAGACAAACTGTTTGTAAGACCCATGATTTTTGAGTAATAGGTCACCAAAGTTTTTTTCCCTTTCATACTTTGGCCTCTTAAGAGAAATCACTAGTGTAATATAGTTTGGAATGTTTCAAAATGTTGAGGTGTGAAACATGAACTTACCTAGCATAAAAATTGTTGCATAGGAGGCCGTCGTTGCACCAAAATATCGACCTATTAATGCTCGATACAACAGTTGGATTTATACAAGATCAAGATCCACAGGAGGTGGTTAAACCATGTCACGAAGCCCAAGCACCATGCTGGACTACACCTACCATAGGAAGAGGAAACCAAGGGTCACACCTTGCAACAATCCCCATAGCATAATTATGGGTTTCGAACCTGTGATCTCAACTCTGATACCAATTGTTGCATAGGCAATTGCTGTTGCACCAAAAGATCGACCTGTTAATGCCCGATACAACCGCTAGATTTATACAAAATCAAGATCTACAAGAGGCAATTAACCGTGTCACAAAGCCCAAGCACTGCATTGGACTATGCCTACCATAGGAAGAGGAGACCAAGGGTCACACCTTGGAACAAACCTACCCACCTTAACATTTTGGAACTATCAGTTTGGTTGCACGATGAACAAAATGAAAATTACACCACCTTGCAACTTTACACTACATGCATTTGACAATTTTTCCATCAACTAAAAACTTGTCACCATAGGCAAATGGATCAGAGATATCAAAAATTGAGAGAGGTTATTGTAGAGGGGCCATACATGATCTTGTACCTTTAAAATTTTTTTTTCTAAGTGCCATGGTTTCTGAGTAATAGCTCGTCAAAGTTTTTTGCCTTTTGCACTTTGGTCTCTTAAGAGATATCACCGGTGCAATGTAGCTTGGACTGTTTCAGCATGTTTGGGTGCAAAACAGGACCTTTCCAAGAGTAAAGCTACCCATCCATACATGTTTCAACTATTTGTTTGGTTGCACGATGAACAAAACAAAAATTACACCAGATTGCAACTTTACACTGCATGCATTTGACGCTTTTTCCATCAACTGAAAAATTGTCACCAAGGGAAAATGGATCAGAGATATGAAAAAACAAGAGAGGTTATTCTACATGGGCCCTACATTATCCTATACCTTTATAAAAAATGTTTCTAAGCACCACGGTTTATGAGTAACAAATTGTCAAAGTTTTTTACCCTTTTGCTTTCTGGTCTCTTAAGAGATATCGTCGATGCAATGTAGCTCGAAAGGTTATGACATGATGGGGTGTGAAATAGGACCTTTCCTAGTGTAAACCTACTCATCCAAATGTGTTGGAACTATTGGTTTTTTTGCATGATGAAAAAAACAAAAATTACACCACCTTGCAACTTTACACTGCATGCATCTGATGCTTTTTCCATTGAATGAAAACTTGTCACCACAAGAAAATGGATTGAAGATATGAAAAACTGAGAGAGGTTATCATAGAGGGGCCCTATGTGATCTTGTACCTTTAGATGAAATGTTTCTAAATTCCACAGTTTCTAATTAATAGCTCATCAAAGTTTGTTGCCTTTTTGCACTTTGGTCTCTTAAGAGATATCGCTGGTGCAATGTAGCGAAAAAAGACCTTTCCTAGCATAAAAATACCCATCTGAATGTTTTGGAACTATTGGTTTGGATGCATGATGAATAGAACAAAAAATATACTACCTTGAAACTTTACACTACATGCATCTGACGTTTTTTCCATTGATTGAAAAATCGTCACCACGATAAAATGGATTAGAGATATGAAAACCAAGAGAGGTTATTGTAGAGAGGCCCTACATGATCTTGTACCATGAGAATTTTTTTTTTTAAGTGCCATGATTTTTGAGCAACAACTTGTCAAATTTTTTTGCCCTTTCGCACTTTAGTCTCCTAAGAGAAATCACTGGTACAATGTTGATCAGAATGTTCCAACATGTAGGGGCGTGAAACAAGATCTTTAAGCCAGTCAAAGAGTATGGAGAGAAGTGAAGGATTTGGACGAATGAGTATTTAATTCTTCTATGAATTCCAATAAGACGTTCAAATTTGGCGTTTACAAATTCTAACTAGTTTTTGTAAATGAAAGCTTAAATGACTTAGTTGTTGAAGATTATGATTTGATTTACTATTGCTGATCAACTTGGCCAAAACCTAAATATGAATTTTACAAATGAAACTAAATAAATAGAAGCACATGATTACCCCATCTTAGAGCATAATCTTAAAAATATCAAGAATAAAATGAAGATAGAAAATAATACGGTTATAGAAAATGATTCATCTTTTTCTAAAAATGTGAAAGTACCTTGATGCTAATATTCTACACATTATATCATCAATGATTCTTTTTGTATTACTTTTCATGAGTACATCAGAGTGTAGATCATACTTACCACACAAAGTTGAACAAAATTACATGATCATATTAAATATTTCATATCAAAGTGTTACACATAAGAAGATGGTCCATTTACCACCACTAAGGGAACCACATCATACCATTTTTACTTGATAGTGAAACACAATAAAAGATAGTGAGAAAATAGGCCTACCATAAATATGCATATAATTTTCCCAATTGCATTATATATGTGTAAAAATGCAACAACAAAAAAGAGAAACTTTAACTTAAATAGGGGTAGTAAGTCCTTCCTATGCCATATGAAATTTGAAACCAAAACATAAGTAAAGTTGAAATGTGAAAATGAAATGTCTAACTATCAATTGAAATGCATTAATATTAATAACATGAATTTATAAATTCAATGTGAAAACTTACAAATTAATTGAATAAACCATTTGGGTCTACTCTACTCTTCATTGTGTCAAGTATTTCCTCATGGTTAGACTCACACACCTTCCACAATTTCTTCTTCAAAGGTTTGCCCCCATATTTGATCAAATGAAAATTGGATGCCACGACAAGGTTTGAGTAATGAAGAATCTTCTGATGCATGTCAAATTCCTGAAACAACCAAACATTAACACTCTTATCTGGGTACCTTCTAAGACATGTTCTAGTAACAACCACCAAGCATGTAGGGTACTTGATATTTTCTCCATCTGTAACTGGGGCCTCCAATTTATTTTTGGCCTCAACACAATGACACAAGTAATAATATGTTCCCTCATCATTGTCTTCATCTGCAATAACTACATAAATATGCCCTACATTGATATGTGCAATAAATTAGATGAATTTAGTCAACATTATAGAAACACTACAAAGTAAGATAACATTAGGAATTCCAAAAACTATGCAAGTAGATATATTACCTAGTTGAACTAGATCTGATATGTGATCAAAGTCAACTAATGATTACATCTATGTCACTTCTAGTAGTGTTGGGAGCCGATACATGTCAAGTGGGCTAAGAAAACTTAACCACCATTCGTCAACCCACTCCTTTGACTCACATTCATTTCAGGATTGAATTGTACTGGAAGAACAAAAGCATGCAATCTTTTGTGTATGGATACTCCATGAACTTGCATTAGAGCTTCTAAAAAATTGTAGCTCACTTGATCCTATCAGTGTACAAAAATCCTCATATTGTGCAATCTTAGTATCATCTATCAACCAAAAATATTTACGAACTAAAGGACTTACCTTCATTACCTAGACCCATTGAATCATTACATCGCTCAATGATTGATTTCACATCTATCAACTTTGCATTGTATTTATACTTTTAACTCTTATCATGCTATGGCTCTTTTGATACATGCTCTTGCACCATCATGCTCCCCATTTCCCTGCTCAACCTCACAAAAGTTGCACATATGTTGAACACCTATAATATTATGCATCTTGCTCAACCAATAGAACATCCACAAGTTTTTGAATTTTGATGCATAATTATTTGACCATATGATATGCTGACAAAATGATATGCCCCTTCTATCCAAATCATGGTAGAACACCTGAAAGAAACCTTGCATGAACTCTATAGAATGCGTGTGATCATCACTGATATAAAAATGATGCTTCCTATCATCCTGTATACTAGCATTGGCATGAATGAATGCTATATGCACAAATATAGCAACATGTGTGGAGTTGTAATACTGTGATTGAATCTCACGTTGTGGCTATAGACTATAGTTCTCTCCAAATTCAACAACAAAAACAATGCTACCAAAAAATGTAGACACAAATTGATACACTAGAATCTTTTGAATAACTGAATCACACCTTTTTTCTTCTTTACCATCTTTTTCTATTGTAGACCACTATCTTATACTCACATAATTCTACTAGTTCATTTCCAACTGCATGTGTAGACACAAATTATGCACTAAGAACACATGATAAGATTTTGATGAAACCTTCAAACAAAACCCATACAATCTAAATGACATATGTGTCATTAGAAATTCAAATAAAACCTATACAACTCAATGCCATATACACCATTAAAAATAAAAATATAACTCATACAATCAAAACACACTAGCATGTAGGAGTTTGATGCACATAATTCATGATAGAAGCTTCACTCAAAAGGCATGAAAATCAAAGGATACTATATAATTCAACCTTAATGCACACCATATATGACATATTCAATTAGATACATTACACACTAGACATAAGTGCCTTAGGACACACCATAACACTAAATAGCATGCATGGTATTGGATGATTGACATAAAATCCTTAGAATCAATTGCACATAGTTAATTCCGTCAATCCCAATGCATAAGAATACTAGACACATTGTGCATCCTTTGTGGCATATTTCCTTTCATCTCTAGCCACCAAAATTGCTAGATATTCACCAATGAGATTCCTACAACATATGACAACTATACTTTCATTGTTTCCAAAAAAACTTGAATATTGTAGGTCTAAAAATGTGCAGATCAACCAATTTAAGCTGTTGCACATTTCATATCAAACCATGTCAAAGGGTCTTAAGTTGGCTGCACATTTCATATCAGACCTTAACCAAATTTTTTTATTTGGATTATTTGTCATCTATGAGTGAATTTTTATAGTTTGGGGTGAAGTTGAAGTTGTTTCCCAACCATAGAGGGTTTGGCAACAAGTTTGTAGCAATTGCTTTAGAGAGTGTGAGGAAGATGAGGGAATTTTTTCAATAAAGGGAGCCTTCAAGGAGGTTAAAAAGTGTTTTTTGTGGTCTTTGTGCAAAGTGGGATGATCATGAGTCGAATGATTTCTCTTCACTACTATTTTAGTCAAGAGATGATGAGGAGTATAAACCCTAGTGGAACCACAAATGTAAAAATAGTGAACCTTTGCACAAGGTTATGAAAAGGGCTTAAGGATTGGTAAAATGAGCTCTTTACAAATAAAATTGTGGGAATCAATACCCCAAATGGAGAGATCAACGACATATACTCAGTTCAAAATGTAGTACCGAAACTCCTTGAAGAAATGCCTTCTAATAGTAATATAAAGAAGAATATAATGACAATAGATCCTATTGCAATGAGTTTAGCAGAGGACATTGTAGAGGAAGAGATTAAGGTTAGAAAAGGGAGGATGTTCCTTGTTGGAAGTCTGGTAAAGTAGGATATTAGACAAATGATTATAGGGAAGAAAGAAAGAAACTATGTGGATATTGCAGCAATGCAAACCATGATTTGGTTGCCCAAGAGTTGCATGATACTATAAGAGCATCCAAACCACTACAAAGAGTGAAGATTTTTCTAGGTTAAATGTGCCAAGAGGGGCTAAGGTTATAATAAGAATTTTCAAAGGAACCCCCTTGAATGCTTATAGATGCCAATAAGTAAAAACAAACAATGATGAACATGGAATATGCATTTTAAAAAAATATAATCTAATCCCTTAGCAAAATCTAATACATTTGATTAAGGCTATGTATGTTGAGAAATCATAATTTTGAATACTTAGCGAAATCTAATCCTAAAATCAACATGATAACCAAATCGGAGCATTGTATTTAGCATGTATAATAAGAAATGATAAAGAAACATAAGAAAATGAAGGAAAATGTAAAGAACATGTATAAAGACTTAACATACCTTAAAAAAAGAGGTTCAATTGGAGAAACTACCCAATTATGTGTAGTCTTTTTTTTTCTTGCATCAAACTCCTCAACAATTTGAGCTTTTCACAAACTTGCTTCCTTTTCAACATTCAATTGTATATAAATCTAATAGAATTGTAGTTAGGGGGAAATCAAATATAAAACTAAAATAGAAATATAACAAATCCTAAATAGTAAAATAGAGTATGAGCAAGCATGAAAAACAAAATAATAGGCGAATGCAAACCCAAATCCACACTAGATTTATCTCCATTGCTCTTCTCAACCTCACATGAGATTGCAAGATTTCGAAGGATTGTTGATGGAGGAATGTTGGTTGCTCAATTCAGCAGCATAATGGTATGATGAAGATGATAGATAGAGATGGAGGAAAGATTCAAGAATTATTTTGACAACATAAGGATGCTTGAAGAATCGAATCCCCAAATGGCTTATGTGAGGCTCTATTTATAAAGGTTTGATGTGGACGGAGATAAGATTTGATAAGATTCGATAAGGATTTGATTTTTGATAAAAGAGGAAATACAACGAGATGAGATAAGATGTTTAAAAAATATTTTGATTTATTGTTTTAAAAGAAATAAATCCTAAAAACGATGAGAGGGATAATTGATGAATTATCTAATTAAATAAATTAATTAGATATACATGAGTTCCAATTTTAGAAAGAAAGCAAGAAGATACTTTTAGGATTCTATTAATTAAATAAATATTTGATTTATTTAATTAATGTTGGATTTATGACTTCATTAATTAAATAATATATATTATTTAATTAACATTAGAAGAAAGGAGAGATTACAAATATGAATGATTTAATTAATTAAATAATATGAATTATTTAATTAACATTAGAAGAAGAGATGGATTATGCATAGAAAGGGAACAAATGAAATTAGCCAAATAAATAAGATTTATTTAACTAATTAGATGATGACATGGGTACCTAGGGAAAAAAATGCTACAGGATATCTAAATGATGTAATGTCGTGACAAGGTATTGTAAGGGGACATTTTTGGGTGTCTACATTTTTCCCCTCTTTGAGATGATGAAATTTGTGTCAAGTAACATCATTTCAAAGAAGCTAAGGTATGGATAGAGGAAAAATGGATGATGATAGAAAGATAAGATGATGATGAGATGGGGAAAATGATAGGATAATGATGCCCCCTCGAGAGGATAGGTGGGTTGGAAGAACACGGGTATGCTCTTGAAATGAAATGATAAGGAGGGACAAGATGAATGATGCAAGATAGGAAGTGGATGCATGAAATGAATGATACATTATGCTACAAGAAAGTGAGCAACCATGGTGTTTGATATATCACTAGACATTATGCACCAAGGTATAAGGACCAAGGTGATGATGTGTCTCGTGCCCTTTCATAATATAACCTTGTCTAAATGTATGAGGGAGTACACTTAGAGCATTAAAGTCCTAATGTAAAAAAGGTATGATATGGCCTTAGATGCAAAGGATAGTGCACAAATCTATTCCAACATACTCAAGATATGAATATTAGCTAGAATGATACGGATTTGTTACAAATGCAAGATAAAATGATAACACACAGAAGCAAGCAAGCATGCATGCATAAATGATTCAAAAACAAACAAGGTATTGCCCCTGTCAAGCTATAAACCAATGATTAATTGATTGATTGATGATGATGATAGTGTTATCATTGCGGGGAATGATATATCCCTAGATCAACACAAGGATGATGATAATTGATTGATTGATTTGGTTTACAATAAGATTAGGATCAAGAACATTGATACAATTGGATAACTTGACAAGATTGATTGACTTGATTGGTATGGATTGATGATGACTTGCATTGGGATTGTTGCTTAGAATGATTGAAGATGATTTGATGTATGGATTGATTTGATTGAAGGATGAAATTGATTGATGATTGGATTGATGAATTGAATTGAGGAATTGATTGTCTTGGAATGATTCGGTTTGATTTTATTACTTGTATTTTTGATGGATATTTGATTTTTTGGATTTTTTCAAGACCTTTTCCCATTTTTTTTGTATATATATTTCTTTGTATTTTTTCATTTTTGCATATTTTTTATATTTTTGAAATGTTTTATTTTTTTTGGATTTTTGAAATGTTTTGAGATGACAATTTGGGTAGCCTTTGTGCTAGATATCAATGACAAGGGAAAACCAAGTCTAGGTGCAAGGAGATAGATGGGATTGATGGATGAAAGGGTGGATGATAGGATAAGGGATAAAATTCTCATGATAGATGTATTGATAAAAGGATAGGTGATAGTGAATGGAATGGATGTATACATCATAAGGGAGAAACGATGTGATCTCCAAAGACTAAGTCGCATAGGAATAACATGCCCCATTCTAGGTACAATACTTAGGATTTTCATGACAAAGCTTATGACAATGGGATAATGATAGGCTTGTTTGGAAGGATGAGGCATATCAAAAGATATCCAAAGCATGTTTGAACATTTTTCCTCTATATCTTCATCAAGATCAAAATGAGGAAGGGAGGATGAACAAACTCAAATATGATAGGTAGGTTTGATGGCTAAATATGGTAGGATGGTAAGATAGAATAATATGACATGAAAATGATAGGTTGGATAGATGAGACATTGTGCCCCCAAGTGTAAGTGACATAGAAGATGAACCTACACATGATGCCTGTTTACTAGGTTTTCATCATGGTACTTATCCAAGACACCTCTTTACCAGGTTTTCACCATTTGACGAAGGGATTTCTCTTTACTATTTTGTTTTTCATTTTTCTTCTTTTCTTTTTTTCTTCATTTTTTTGATTTTTTTTTTGAGAATAGGATGGATGGAGAATGATAATAATATGGATAAGAGGGACTCAAGTGTCTAGTTCCATGAAAGGTGATAGTCCCGCTAGATGAATGTTGTCGCATGAACCATGTCAAGTGTGCTCATAGATGTTGGTAAGGGATGACATGGAAGGGAGATGGAGTAGGCAGATAATGGATTATGATGTGGATTTTGTAGAGAAGATGAACGAGAGACTTAGCCAAAAACATGGACCATAGGAAGGTGATGGGGGAGATATGTAGGATCATGAGTGAAGGATGAGGAGATGGAGGTAGGTGGAATTGCTGTGAAATGAAAGGGAACCATGACTAATGGTTGCACACAATGTGATAAACATTGAAGCTTTTGATGTGGAAGGGGTGTAGGAAGCGATGGAGATGTTTTCTTAGGAGATGGTTGATACAATGCTATAGGTACCCACATAGACTTAGTATTTTTATGAGTTTTATTTTGCTTGTGGGATTTAGGAATTTGAGACTTTTGAATGGAATGCGAATGTGGGGTGGAAATGGATGGTTGAGATTTTTGAGATGTAGATGCCTCGTTTGACTTGCTTTCATTTTTCTTAGGGACCCAAACCATTTTAGTTTTGGCCTTTGTTTTTGGAGGTATGGGCTTATATAGCTTTTTAGATGGATTTTTCTTTGATTCTTTGCTTTTGTGTCCTAAGGAATGAGGACCCTTAGGATTTTTTTCTTTATAAGTAGAGACATCATTTTTTTTGCTTTTGAATCCCATGGGTATGGTGGAATGAGTGGAAGCTTCATGTTTAGACAATGTGTGCATTGATTGGTCATGATTAGGATTTTTAGAAGATTTGTGGATGGATGGGTAAGGGGATTGTATAATGGAGATATTAGGTGTTGGGAGTAACGAAGGTAGATTATATGGAGGTATATTAGGAGTTGGAAGCAATGGTAGAAAAGTTGATGGTGGAAGGTGTATGGTCACATGATTTTGACATTTGTAGGATGATGGAGGAGAGATGACAATGTATGTTTTAGGCGTATAATAGGATTTATGGTGGAAAGAGGACTTAGGATGGATGGAGCAAGTACCAAAATCTTTAGCTTGTTTTCCTTGGGGTGAGTATCCAAGGCCAAATGAGTGTGGAGGGACTTTGACATGGATGGGCTCCAAAATGACATGTTCATGAAGGCCTAAACCTTTACCTTGGTAGTTGATGTTTTGGAGTATGCGATGGACAATGGGACTAGGTGTAGGTGGAATACTAGACACGAGTTCCTTATTGGAAGGAGAAAATGAAGCAATGTAATATAATGATTATTGTTGTTCTAAGGAGGAACATTAATGAAATAGGGTGGAAAGACCAAGTGGATATGATGGATGACTTGCAATGGGGTTGATAATGGGTAATGGACGATCATTAGGATCTTGATTAGCATTGTGTTCAATAAGATCGATGATATTTGTTTGATCTTCTATGTTAGCTTGGGAGGCATTTGTATCATCAAGGGAAGTGGATGTTGATGGATCATGGATAGGTATAGGATCAATTTTCTCATAGATAGCTTCTTCATAGGTAATATCTTGATCATAGAAAATATATAGGTTATGGATAGGTTGGATGAAAGTGATTTGATCTTGATGAGGACTTGGGCTTGATGTTTCCACATGCTTGGGAGTAGACTCTTGATATAAATCTTGGGTTTCTTGAATGGAAGTGGAAGGGGATGACTCTTGAATAGACTCGTAATGTTCTATATGGTCAACAACATGGAGACATGATGGAGGTTTACTTGGGCTCAATGGGGGAGACTCTTGAATAAGCTCAAGGGGAAGACTATATGATGGGATTGTAAGAATGGGCATGATGTTTGAAAACTCTTTGGTAAATTCAAAAATATGAGTTGGATGACATGGTGATGTTTGATTCCTTGCTAGTAGCCATTGGGTCACATCCTTTGTAGGTGGATGGGCAGATTTGGGTAGTGCCATAGGTTTACTTTTGAAATGTCTAAATTTAGGGCATAGATTTGATGGAGGATTAGATGATGGTGGGAGTAATGAAAAGTTTGATGGGTTAGAAGGTGGAGAGTCCAATGGATTAGGACTAGGAAATGTTGGCTTAGGGATAGGAATTTGATTGGATGGTGGTATGATAAACTTATAGGGTGCATGAACTAGATTGGTGTTCCCCTTGTCAAATGAAACATGAGAATTGAAAGGCTCTTGATTTTGTTGCCAATGTGCACTTAGGCTCCTTTTTTCTTGGTGTGATATGGGTGGATATGTTGATGTGACATTGAAATGATAGGTAGATGGGTTAGGTTGGCATGATGATGAAGGTGACACATAGGATTGAGGTGGAATTGATTCGTGTTGAATGAATAGAGGATGATGTGCTTGTTGGGTTTGAAAAGTGGCTATGCGATATTGGGCTTGTGCTATGAGTAGTTTCATTTGAGGTGATTGGTTTGTTTGAAGTTGAAATTGTTGGATGAGGCCTTAGAGCCCGAGTATAATTTGTTGGTATAAGGCTTGTGGTGCTTGATAAAGTGATTAGAGGAGGTCTTGGAATTGGGGTACTAGGTATTCTAATGTTGGTATGGTTTAAAATGATGTTGATTGTATTAAAGAGATAATAATGATTAGGATATGATGTGGAATGACAAGATTGGATGATTTGGATGATGTGGCTAGTGTTTATTGGAAGTTTGACTCGGGAAATATCAAACACAATATCTCACATGTAAATGCATGAACACACACACTAAACACAATGATAAATTTATCTTTCAAGATTAAATGTTATGATTAAGAAAACACTCAAATAAACAACAAGCCTATTGTTAGTCAAGTGGGTATGGCCAATTAGGTCTTGAACTAGGATGGACAAGGTTGAATAGGGATGATTTGAAAGCAAAATCTTGCCACACAACTGGGAGAAAGGGGTAACCCACCCTTCACCTTCACTTCCCAAAGGTATAAATTTCTTTGGGGCTTAGCCAAGAGTGACAAGATTTCAACTTCCAAAGAAGCATGTGTTTATTCACACTTTTATTTGAGGTCATCCCTTGGAGTGGTGTGCTCTCCAAGCAGGCCTCCTAAGAAGGTTATGACAAAAGCGAACCAAGTGAGGTGTTTTTGATCAACACACACACTTGATTCACACTTGCAGTTGTTAATTGACCCTTAGAAATGAAATATGTGTAAGCAAACAATGGAAGCACTTGTTCTTTTTAGATCCCAAATCAAGATGTGATGGAAGATAATGGTTAATTTTAGTCTCGATTTTCGATATCATGATTGAAGACAAGATTCATTTTAAGAGCCTAAATCCAAATGTGTTTGCAAAAATGATTAAGAAATGAAAGATGAAACGAGTGCAATTGATTGTTTTCACTTCCAATCTATTGTGTATGATTGATCCTAACATTGCTATAGCTCTTTTGATTCACCTAAAAGCCAAAAAAATTGAAAAAGACCAAGTAAACTTGCATAGAAGAAAGCCATATGAAAAAGAGAAATTCTGATAAAGTCTGATTAAGATGACCTGATACAGCTAAATGGATTGCATAAACATTAATTCAGAATATTTCATGCACTTTTAAAAAAAAATCATCAAAATTGGATCAATTTTGCTCAAGATATGCTTGTTTGAAGTTTAAATGCAAGTTTGACTTTGAGTGATAAAAGAGTACTGAAAATGATACAATCACCTAAAATGGTCTTTGCCACTGCATAGTTTTTCGAGTCAGCTTTCCAACACTTTTTGAATTTCGAAAATCTGACCTATTACGCAAAAGTTACGCCCGTTTTAGTAAAATTGCTATTTTAATGATGTGCAAAGAAAGAAAGGAGCTAATGTTTAAGCCCCTAAATGTCAAAATTTAACCCCCACATGACTAGAAGCTTGAAAAAATATGTTGGGTGCTTATTAGTAGGACCCTTGGTCCTCCATATGACTAGGGGCTAAATCCCTTAAAAGAAAAGAAAAGAAAGAAAGATAAAAACGTTAAAATTAGAATTGTTTTAAAACTTTTTCAAAAAGTAATCATAAAGAAATAAAAGACTAAAGCATTCTAATAAATGGTTTCAGCTTTTGAAAGCATGCGACGATTTTAGCTTCTTAATAAAGGGTGAATTGAATTTTAAACCTTGCGTGACCATGCAGGCCGTGGGTGTTATGGATATACTCCACAGGCGTGTCATGTGAATATATATTCACATATTTTTGCCGTTGAAATCTTATAGTATATAAAACTAGCAATCGCACCTTAGTGTGCAATGGGTACGCCGAAGAAATGTGGAAGGTAGATGAGTGATGAATGTGTTATAACAGTGAGAACATTATGAATATTTCTTAACAATTCTATCACACCATCACAGTAATGTTCGATTAGTTTTTTCATTATTGCACTTACAAATTATAAAACCAGTCTTGTGGAAGCAGTGACTGCAACCTAATCAAATGTTTGAACACGACGTGGGTTACGAGAAGATTACAGCAAAATCCATTATCTTTTTTGTTTCTTTTGAATAATCATGTTAGAATTTGTTGCAATGTGTATTTATATTTGTATTTCCTAGGAAGTGAGTTAATCAGCTAGGAAGACATAATTGCTAGTAAACGGTAACGTCATATTCATCTGAACTAAAAGAATCATTTCTCCATACCCACTTCAATACATATGAAGAGGAAAATCACAATCAATTTGTAAATTAAGTAAATTAAACTCAAAAAAATAGATTTTTCTGACAAGTTCTTTAGATTTTCTGTACATCAGAATTTCTCATAGCCGATCCAAGTAGAGGACCACAAATAAAAGTATGAAACAAAGATATAAATGCTGAGATGGTGAAACAATGCAAATAGTTGACCAGCTCCACCGATGAAGAAGAAAGGACGAGGATGATGAAGTATAACGACTGTGTTACCATCACTATATGATTTATTTGTCACCATAATCACAGAATCCTCATCTATGTTGTACTTTGAAATCTACAAAAAAAGAGTACAAAATAGATTAAAAGTGCACATATAATAATACTAGATTTTATTAACTTTACAATCTTAGTAAGTAACTATTGAGGCAATAACCACTAAAACAAAAACTGCAATATTACTAATAGCCACTAAAAATTGAAACTCATTTTTAAATGAACTAAATAATCAGTACTTTTGAATAATAATAATATATTTACAACTGGAAAGTAGAATATTAAGCATCAAAAATATTTAATCACATTAATGAAAGTTAAGTAATTTTCATAGTCTTATTTGCTCAAAAGAAAAAGACAGTCTATATTCTCATCTATACAATCATTTTTGAAATGGCGAAAAGTCAGATTTAAAAATAAAGAATCAACATAAAGAAAAATAGAATCAGATTTAAATAGATGAAGCGAGTCAGATTTTAAAATAAAGAATCAACATAAACTAAAATAGAACCAGTACATGATTAAACACATAAACTAAAATACCCAATATCGGGAAAACTTTGAAGAAAGTGAAGCTATGTTTCCTCATCTCCACCCTTAACACCTTGAAATCCCCGTGCTCATGTTTTGGCTATAGCATAAATGTAGATTTCTCCGTAAACTTGCCCAATTCCTAATACAAGTACCTACGAAACCATGAAAACCAGAAAAGTGCAATATTTGAGCAAGGTTTTGAATCCCTGATGAGAAACCACAAGGTGTGCCTCAAAATGTTGACCTCTAATCTTATGTTTTGAATTTTTTCCCAGAAATCTCTTTTTTGAACATTATGGATTGCAGATGTTTGAATTATTAATTTAAAAATATATTAAAAAAACTTTGTAATTTGAAAGCATTCCCTATCTCATAAGTATAATGCAAATTTGAAGTGTGGCCTGTCTCAATACATTTGAATGTTGATCCTACTTTCAAATTTGGTAAAAATGTTTCAAATGTGAAAGCATTCCCATCTTGTGAATATCATGCAAAGTTGAAGTTTGTCATTGTTAGGTAAATGGTACAGTGTGGAAGTGATACCCTCTTGACCATCTTACAACTAAAATCTTTGAGTTTATGTCCACAGGTTTTCATTTACAAAAAATATATCTGGAAAGATAATAAACCCTTCAAAACAAGAATCTTTGCAAAAAATTCTACTGCGTGAGAGAAGAGGAAGTTTGCACTAACCATTTAAGAACAAGAATTGAGGTCTGGAACGGACCCAAGGATAAGCATAAGCATTGAAGATATCTTCCATGGTATCTCCAAGTTAAAAGATATAAATTTATATACAGGCTTATGACAGTAGCCTAAAATTCGAGAATGGATGCCAAATCATTTAGAATTGGAAAGAATAATAGGGAGCACAAAAAAATCCTTAATGTATAATAATTCAGAAAACAAAAGGTTGCCCAATAAGCAAGGATGTTGTATGCTTACACATTGATTGGGGAATGCCTGTTGCAATAAAGCTCAATATATTGTGCTATATTTGAAAAACAAATAGTTGAGTATCATAACATCTAGATGCAATATTCGCATTCAACATGGCAATTTATCAAGAAATTGGTATCCTTGGTCTAAAGAACAAAAAGGAAATTGATTACAAGTACAAAGGAAACATATATTGTGCTATATTTGAAAAAAAAATAGTTGAGTATCATAACATCTAGATGCATGATATGCATTCAACATGAAAATTTATCAAGAAATTGGTAACCTTGGTCTGAAGAACATAAAGGAAATTGATTACAAGTAGAAAGGAAACTTGTCTTATTCAACTTGACTGATTTTATATTTTCTATTTCCTTTTGATGTTTTCTATTTTCTATTTCTTTGTTTTCAGCATGTTCTTTCCCAGCAAAGGTATGAATGCATTGTATTCTTGTTTGTAATTTTGTTAAAAGACTTAGATTTTACAAATTTTGAGATTTAAAGTTTTATTTAGGGTTTCAATAGTGCTGAAAATTTAAGGATTTTAGTGGTTACTGAAAATAATGCTTTTAGGATTGATGTTCTTTAATTTTTTTATAAAGGTTATAGTATTTAAAAATTGAAATTTGTATTGAGGGCTTTGTGACAGAAAATCTAAGTCTTGCTTAGAGTTTCTATGCTGAAAAGGTTTTCAGAGATCTTGAGCTGCATAAATGTGCCATTTGTTTTCAATTAAAAATAAAATAAAAACAAAGCTCTCATTGAAAATAAATAAATAAATTATGATCTATATAAATTTGCAAATGGGTTGTGTTGGGTTTTGATATGTTTTTGGAACGACCCAAATGCTAATGTTGTCTTTGGTAATATGTAAATTTTGTTACATAGCTTTTGTTAATTGGATCTTGATAAGAATGTGTTGTAATTTAAATGTGTTGTGTGTTTTCTCTTTTGGGTTGTGAAATGAATTTGACTTAAGATGGCCGGTTTTTGAAAACTTGATTTATGGTGTCTCTATTTTGGTGATTTTGACAAGCTTGACATGAATTTTAACTGTACCTGCTTAGGTATGGTGTAATGGCCATAGCTAGTTTTTTAATATTTAGAACACTTTCTTTGATCAGATATGTTTGTTGCTCTAGGGCTTTCTTTCCAATATATGACAATTCTGACATGAGACAGTTTCAGGAATGACAAAATTGTGTATGGAAATGTACACAAAAAAAGAATATTGATTTAATTAAAATATACCAATTTATATTAATAGAAGAGCTTGTGATAATGAGAAACTAATAATAAATGATTTGTAGTTGTAGGTTTGGATGTATCTCTTAACTTGTCCAATTCAACACAAAATGGAGATGCCAATGCAAGATCACTATTGACTTCGCTCCCACCAACTCTCTACGTAAATAATTTACAAATACACTTAATGTAGAGAACAAAAAGTAAACAAGTTGTCATTACATGTAAATAAAAGTAGTGTAATTACTTGTAATTGAATGGCCTATCTATCCAAGCAAGGGCAGTCCCAATTAGTATATTAAAAAAACATGCAAATTTTAATGTCTAGTGTTGAAAAGTTTTCATCTATTGACAAGGAATAACAAGAAAACCTTTTCCCTCTTTCAATCCTGGAGAAAAATTAAGAACATCAACTACAATAGAGGAAAATTTTTTGCAGCCACACCAACGAGGATGTGAGGCAATGCTTGTTCTATGATTCTCCTGAGAAGAATGCTAGGCATATAGGAGTTGAGTACATGGTATTTGAGAAATTGTTTTTGACTCTGCCCAATGAAGATAAGATGTTGTGGAGTTCTCATGAATATGAAGTAAAGAGTGGGGTGCTTGATTTATATCGTAAAAAAAAAACTCATTTTGTCTGTTGGTAAGGAAGCGTGCCTTTTCTTAGAATACAAGGCTCAATTTGATTTAAAAACTTGGAGTATATATACTGCTAGAAAATTTGTTTTTGACATTTAGATGTAGTCTTCACCACTCTCCACACTATCTCCATCTCACTCTAGTTTAACTCCACTCGGTTTTTTATTTACAACTATCTCGAGTATTGACATAGGAAAATAAAATTTGTTGTCTTGTTGAGTGGAATTGACTGCACCATTTTTCTTCCAACTTGGCCAGTCTAGGGTTGGAAACCTTGTGATAAAAGTTCTTGTCAACCTATAGATTCTCTAGATCTAATGGTACAGGTGCTAGTGTAAGCTGTTCTGTAATTCAAGTATAATCAATTTCACAGGGCTGACATCTTAGACCTTAAAAGCACCTTTTCTTCCCATTTTAGCTCTGAGACTCACCAGCTTCAAATATAAATTTAATGATTTTCTTTATACCAATCATTTTCTTCTATCCTATTTTTTTTAAATTTCTCAACTGTCAAATAATCCCCTCATTCTCTGCTTGCAATAGTTCTTTAGAATATGAAATTGTAGTTGACTTTAGAGAAAATATTCAGCTTCTACCCAGGCTTTTGCACATTTTTAGAAACGATAATATTGCTGTGAGGTTTTGTAGAAAACTTAAAATTATGATTTGCTTTTACATTTATAAAATGAGGTTTTGGGTTCCCTTGCAATTGCACAACAATGCTTTTTGGGTTACTTAGTTACTCAAAAAGCTAATTTGAATATGGAGTGGATTCATAAATGATTGCATCGAGCTATAAATAAAGTAGAATTATCCCCAAGAATTTTGCATAGGTCTAGCAAGTGTGTGTGTGTGGGTATGGGTGTGTACACTTGTGTATGTAGGTGTGCACTTGGGTGGTTGTGCACCTGTGTGCATGTGCCATACATATACATTCATACACACACATATACTTACACATATGGATATACATAAATATACTTACACATATGCATATACATAAATACAACATACATATAGTTAGAGAAGACTGAGTTGTTCAATTAGAAAAAAGTAAAAGGTCTGTCTATAGCTAGAATAATGTTAGTTAGGAGTTCAATCCATAAAATAAGGTGGCTCTTTGAGTTTTTGTCTCCTACCTGTCTGTACCCATCAGCTAGCATCATAGTTAGAGGGATTAGTTGTTCAACTAGCTGCATATTTTTGAGGAAATTGATAGTTAGTTAGCTGTCACTGTTAGTGGACTGGCTTCATGGGAGCTCTTCTATTAAACAACATATAAGGCAAAGAGAAAACATCTTTTTGAATATTACAAACCCAAAACTCAATTTCAGCTACAGGAAGAGATTTTAGAGTATGCTTATTAAAATGAAAATTACGGCCAAGAGCACATTTAGATTTTAACATTACTACATCCTTTACCTTCAAATATTGGCAAAGACTACAAATGTTGTTACTAGGTAAACTCATTGGAAAAAAACCCATCTTTCCTAGCAAAATAATAGAAACCCTAAAAAAGAATACCCAAAAGCGAAAACCTCCTCAAGAGAAGAAGGCAAACCTAATGTAGAAATCGCTACCAGAGTCTATGAATGGGAAAAAAATTGTAAACCTATTGCAGAAATCGCTACCAAAGTCTATTGCAAATTGTATATTTATATAGTATTTTGTATCAGGGTTTGGAGCTGTGTAGAAATGGTGGAAGCTGCAAACGGGGGCTCAAAACCCTCTTTATTGCTAGTACAAAATTGACTGATTGTTATTTGACAGAAAAAACAAACTTGACGACTTTACCTTCACGTAGGGGAGCAGAGAATTGATTAGAATTTTTGAGCAGCCGAATACAATATAAACTGAATGAAAGAAAGACTCATCATAGCCGTACGCATCACATATCGAAGAAGGCAGTAGTGGGTCCAAGGAAGAGAGTTGTTGCTTTCTTTAATTTTATTCTTCAATTTCTAAAGCAGATGTGTGAAATTATGAACCCCATTACCTAGTTGGTTTCATTTTTTTACAGTGAACAAGTTGCTTGTAAATGCACATGAAAATGAAATGAAAGACCGTAATAACATGTGGCGTAGGAGACAACTAGAGGCACTTTCATAAAACTGTGGAAAAGATGATTTTAGTGTGAAAAGAACAGAAAAAACTTGTTCTAGTGACATTTTTCGGGGGATTACTATGTTCGAATGTCATTGGATGTAGAGAATTGTTGTTGTTTATTGTTTACATGATATCCTAAACCAACAACCCATGATTCTTTTGAGACTGGACAATAAGTAATTCATAGAAAGCTTCAGTATAGTTGACTTACCTCAAGATTCTGCAGGAAGCCTGAGCCAATGGATCACAACCTGCGCAGGTTCTTGTGAAACCGTAATGAAATCAGGGCAAGTGAATATGTGTAGGGCTTGCAAATTTGCAATATTACAAAGTAGATATTGTAGACCAAAGGAGGGCGGTGAGAGTAGATGGTAGACATAGATATTTATGGAAACATTAATTGCAAATTCCTTTTCAACTGTCACACAAGTGGAGAAGTGAAAAGTCAATACCAGGGACAAAGAATTTGGAGGAGTGGAAAGCAAAAGCAGTAAAAAGGCTCGAGCCGAGAAAACGGCCAAAAATGATGAACGGTTGAGATACGTTACATGGTGGTCAATGGGATGTCAGTCCATCTACACTGTTCGTGGTGAAAATGGTTTGGAAAACTTGAGCGTGGGGACGCCTTCGACGTAAAAATGATACGATATACAAAGAAAAATCAATATATTATTAATAAAAATATGCAATATACAATCTACAATTTTTATGTATTCAACGAAACCCTTTGATAAATATTCACTGTGTATACACTTGCAATAATAGGGATTTCAAATTTATTTCAATTTTTTTTTTTGCAAACAAAATATATCAAATTATGTATCAAAATTTGTCTCTCAGTTCCCCTGATCGCAATGGTGAGGCTATTTTTTTGATTTAGGGCTCCTATAAAAACTTGATCTCCAAGCCCTCTTTAGAAAACCTTTGACTTGCAAAATCAAACTCACAAAGGCTCAAAAGAAAACGGGTTAGAAAGTCGGGTTCACCAATGTAGTTAGGGGAAAATCAAAAATAAAACTAAAATATCGATAATATCAAATCCTAACTAGTACTGTAATAGAGTACAAGAAAGCATGAAAATCAAAATAACAAGCGAATGCAAACCCAAATCCATGCTAAACTAATTTATCTCAATTGCTCTTCTCAACCTCGCATGAGCGTGCAAGATTTCAAAGGATTGTTAATGGAGGAATGTTGGTTGCTCAATTCAATAGCATAATGGTATGATGAAGATGATAGATGGATGATGATAGTTAGAGATGGATGAAAGATTCAAGAATGATTTTGACAACATAAGGATGCTTGAAGAATCAAATCCCCAAATGGATTTTGAGAGACTATATTTATAGAGCTTTGATGTGGATGGAGATAAGATTTGATAAGATTCAATAAGGATTTGATTTTTGATAAAAGAGGAAATACAACGAGATGAGATAAGATTTTAAAAAGATAAAAAGATTTCGATTTATTGTTTTAAAGGAAATAAATGCTAAAAACGATGAGAGGGATAATTGATGAATTATCTAATTAAACAAATTAATTAGATACACATGAGTTCCAATTTTAGAAAGAAAGAAAGAAGATACTTTTAGGATTCTATTAATTAAATAAATATTTGATTTATTTAATTAATGTTGGATTTATGACTTCATTAATTAAATAATATAAATTATTTAATTAACATTAGAAGAATGGAGAGATTATGAATAGAAATGATTTAATTAATTATATAATATGAATTATTTAATTAACATTAGAAAAAGAGATGGATTATGCATAGAAATAAAACAAATGAAATTAGTCAAATAAATAAGATTTATTTAACTAATTAGATGATGACATGGGTAACTAGGGAAAAACATGTTACAAGATGTCTAAATGATGTAATGTCATTACAAGGTATTGTAAGGGGACATTTTTGGGTGTCTACAAGAATTACTAAAAACTATACAATTAACCAATGTATAATGTTAAATTATAACAATTCAATCATAATTAACATTGTAACACTACAAAAATTGAAACTTGAGTTGATATAATAAAATTTGATGTAAAAACTTTGGTATTTTCTCCTTCCTAAGTTGGTTGTTATTTCCTCCTTTCTAAGTTGGCAAACTAGAAAATGGTGGTGGAAAGTTGATGCAAAGGTGGCGGAATGTGTAAAAATTATGTGTGCTTTTCCCAATAGCATCAAAAACCATTTTTTGTCAAATCACGCACATAAGTAGGAGAATAATAGAGCATTTCGGCTTGGATCATGAGTGTCCTAGCTATTTTACCATTTTTAGAGCAAGACAAAACATGCTCGCGCTATAATGCACTCACATAATAATGCAAACACATTTTAGGTATAACTCGAGCATGTTTTAGATTCCTCTAAAAATTGTTATATTTCAACTTTTCTAAAGTGCAATCACATTATGGAGAAGTTGATTTTGTAAAGGTTTTCTAACTCTTATCATGTGAATAGGGGCTTGGGTTGAGGTGCATCAATGTGACTTTTCTTTGACTAATTATGACATCTATGTATGCCTCATTTTGTGTACAATAAGAAATTTCACCATAATTCCCTATCGCTCAAGCCTATACATTAACCCTCAACCCTCTACACTATACATTAAACCCTCAACCTTATAATATATACATTGAACCCTTAACCCTATACCCTTAAACCCTCAAACCTCAACCCCTAATCCCTCAACCATTAAACCCTCAACCCTCAATCCTAATCCCTCAACCCTATACCCTCAACCTTCAACCTTAATCCCTCAACCCTTAAAAAACTCAACCTTGAACCATGAACCCCCAATCCCTCAACCCTTTGTGTCGCCAAAAAGTGTATACGTTGGCACTTTTTCACTCATTTTGGCCTTTTTTAGTGGATTTTGGTTTTGATCACCTTGATTCAGCCTTGTAAGCTTGTATTTCAACACTAATCTAGTGATGTTTTACTAAGGTGTTGTGAAGTGTTGTAATATATTTCCTCACTTTTCTAAGACCTTTTCAACATAATTCACCTAAATAATACATTTTTACACCTTCCTAAGCCTTATGACATAGTGTTGTAAAGTGTTGTGATGCATTTTCACACTTATCTAGGCTTATCACCCCTAAATCAACCCTTTTTGATGCTAATTTTGTCCCCTTAATATAATTTTAGGCCCGATTAAAGTGTGTTTCGGGAGGCAAAACTAATAAGCATTATTAATCATAATTAAATTCCTGACCACCACTTGGATTTTCCCAAGTGGACTAGGTTGCCACTTTGGGCGACCTAGTCCTTTTAGGCATAAAAATCAAAGTTAAAACATAAAACTTGCGGGAATTTTCCCCCAAAACCCTAAGGTTGGCCTATCATAAGTCATTTTTGGGAAAATTAGGGTTTAACATGTACAAATAAGGGTTTTCATCTTCATTTTGCCTCTCCTAGCTCTCATTTTTCTCCTCTAGTTCACTTTCACATTCTTGCTCTCAATCATCAAGTACTCAAGGAACCAAACAAGCAAGCAAGCTTTAGGGTTTTTAGACTAACTCCATTGGAGCTGCTCTTGCATGTTGCAGACATCTTCATCAAAGGTTTGGTAAACATTTCTATTGCGTTATCTTTCAATCTTACATTCCTTTTCTTTCATCTCATTTGGGTTTAAACACCTACAAAGGGGTTTGACTTAGGCAAACCCCTATTTCCTAACCCCATTTATTTTTGGTCTTTGCATGTGTTTTGCAGATCTTTTGATGCAGGTTAGGTGAAGGACAAAGTGTTGCAAGAAGTACCAAAATTCTCCACAATTCAACTCTGTCTCAAACCCTAGGAAAGCAAAAGGACAAGTTGCAGGTCATTTTCAGAAGATTCAGACACGGGTTGTTGCAGAGAAGGAAAGTACCAATTGGGACCCATGAAATCAGACCTTTAGGCTTCAGAAAGTACCAAGAGGACTAGATCACCATTAGTGGCAACCTTGTCCTTGTACCAGGCCTGAAAAAGGGTTTTTGTATTTTTGGGTACCCTTTTCCCCGAAACCTAGTCTGGCAAAATTTCTCGATAGGAGGACTAGGTCGCCCAACTTGGCATAAATATCCCTTTGCTGATTTCAAAAAAATTCTAGAACATTTCAGGGCTTCTCATTTACAACATTCCATTTCTAGGTGTACAAGATTTGAACCTTCCAATTTCTCTTCCGTATTGCATACATTTAGGGCATATAGTTTACTTTGCATATAGTTTTTACATTTGCTTTAATTTGAATATGTTTAGTTAGCTTAGTTTCATTTCTATACAACACTTAGACACATTTGCACACACCTTAAACCCATGTTAACATAATTTTTGAATGTAACATAAGCATTTTGGCCCATCTTTCTCCTTTTAGGTGAAAAACCCTAGAAGTGTTAGAAAGCATTAAGGTGCCAAAATATGTGTTACATTTTGGTGAACCCGACTTTCAAATCCCCTTATCTTTGAATTGGAGTACATTCTCATCCTAGGTTTGCATAGCATCACATTTTGTATTGTTAAATTTGCATTCTAGAGTTTTCAATTTTTGCATTAGTGAAAAGTGCATTTAGGTCACATTTTTGCATATTAAATCATCCAAAACCATCAAAATTCTGCATTTTCATTTTAGGTCTGCATCATACAACCCCAACACCATCAAAATCAAGCAAAAAAATTAGAAAAATCTCCAAAAATTCACCAGGAGGACTAGGTCGCCATCCTGGGTGACCTAGTCCCTTTAGGCCTCTGAAACAACCTTTTACAGAGTTGAAAACTCTATTTTTAGGCTTCTGTTTTCTCCCATTATCTATCTGTATCAGTGGGTGGTCTTTCTGTTACATGCATTTTACTCAATCTAGCTTAAATTGGTGCATTTCATCCATTGCTTAACTTGCATTTTGCATTCACCATATTTCATTTCCAGTATAATCAGTAAATTACATTGTTTAAAATCAGAAAGTTGCATTTCATTCTATGTCTTTACATTACATTTTGAGTTTTCATAGCTTGTATTACATTCAACTTATTAGAAATAAGCATTGTTTACATTCATGGCAACTAGAATTTTGTAATTTTCATTTTCTACATTAGTTCCTAAATCATTTCAACCAGATTCTGTAGAAAATGAAAACAAAACATTAACAACATCACATGCACCCACTCACACCCTTCTTAAGCCCTTTAGTAGCAATAAATTGGACATGTTAGATGAATCCCTTGATGACTTCATCTCTTCTAGTTCATCCACTAAAGCCTTGACCAATGAGGATACAAACAATGATAATTATGATACTCATAATTGTTCTTCTCCTGATATCTCTCCCATTGGTGATGACGATATCTTATCAAAAGAAGACACAACTATTGAAGATCGTGATGGTCCTTTTTGTCTTCCTCTTCCTCCCTATTTCCAAGACCTTATAACACACGAACCTAAAATCATGGTTACTACCTTACATAGTCTTCCATCCTCTCCCAACACCTCCCCTATTGGCGATAATTCTTTAATAACTAAGGCTAGGTTAGTATCCAACACCCCAATGATTGAGAGTTACAGTATTATTTCTCTCCTTCCTAATATTGCTCACATTTGGAAGGGTCTATTTGAACAAAATAGTCCAATCATTGATAACCTTCTAATTCCTAGTTATCCTTCTCTTAATGCCTCTCCTATGAGTGATGAAGCTACTTCACCAACTCTAATCATGTCATGTGGTAAACCTATTTCTTGTCACTTTCCAAATAGCTCTCCTCTTAGGATAGATACTATGGCACAAGAGAATGACACCTTAGAGGAAATGAATGCAACCATCCATAATAATAATACTCAACTTTCCCCCTCTCCTAATATATCTCCTATTTGTGAAGAAGATATTATGATGGAACAAGACACCTCAACCATAGATCATTCCCTTACTTGTGATGAAGTCAATAGTGTAGAACCAAACAAGGAATATCTTGTTTGTAGTTCTCCTACTAAATCTCCTATTTGGGATGGTATCATGGTGGAAGAAAACAACATGGTTGCACTCCTTTCAAGCCCTAGTAATGTGTCTTCCTTGGGTCATGGTAAGAACCTGATACTCAATTGCCCTTTCCTGGAGATACATCAACCCAATCCCACTGAGGTCATGCATACACAAGTGTCCATTAGATCCCCATCTACTATTGGACTTCCTAAGCATCCTCTCATCGTTCCCCCACCTAAGCACAAAATTTCACATCAACCAAGTTACAATGACATTTCTCACCTATATGACCAAGTGTATCCTATCAAGTCCACCTTTGTCGAAACCTTGTTCCCTTACCCACATAAATAACATTAGTTTCTACTCCTTGCCTTGTAATAGTTGTAGGGTCATAACACACCCACTATTTCATGTTTTGGATCTCTCACGAGGAGCGACATACTATCATCCATACCAAGCTCACCTTTTCCCTACACTAAGTGGGGGAAAATAGGTTTAGTAGCCTTTTCCCCTGTATGTTACTTGTCGTTGCCTCTTTTGACTAGGCGTTAACCTCTCATGAACATACAAGAGCAAGCTTGGGATGTGGATGACATGTCTTAAGTTGGCTCGCATGTGACATACTTCCCCCCGCTCATTCCTTCTTCTACTTTAAAGCAATTGCTCACAGTCGAATGTGTAACAATTCCTTTAAAGTGGGGGCATACACTGGCACTATTTCCTTTTGCATTTTTCTTTTTTGGTTCTTAGTGCAGCCTTATCACTTCATACGATGAGTCTCTCACTTGGTGGATGACATTGCATGTAATGTCCTTCATGAAAGTGACTTATCTTAGCATATTAAATTCCTCTTAGTGGCTTGATGCGACACACTGCATCCACTAAGTTGTGAATCTTCTATCCTTTGATTGGTCCTCTCTTGGAGACATTCAACACAATGTTCCCTAAGTTAAAGACCTCGCATGAATGAAACAAGACTCCTTCAAACATCCTCTTTTGTACTTTACCTTTTTGCATTTTTAAACATTGCATCTTTTACATTTGTGCATACATGGCCACCTTGCATAACACAACTTGCATGCCTGTAGTGCCAACTTGCACTTGTTCATGGGTTCTAAGCATCCAAGGATTTTCTTGTCTCATGAATTGCACCCCTGTCCTTGTGGCACCTTATCAAAGTTGTCAGGGAGTACAACTTTGGTATGGTTGAGTGGGAAGGCCAACTAGCAGCACGACTTTCCCCATAGCCACCTTTGTGTGTATGAGCAAATACCAACCGAGTGTATGTGTCTTTCACCACTTCTTGGAATTCTTACCCGATGAAAAACCAAAAATTTTGTTGGCCCAGAGTGAGTACCCTCTCCTTTTCCTTTAGACAACTAGCTGGACAAATGGTCGAAGCTTGATCTGACTTTTCTCCACCCTTTCACATCACTCCTTGTGTGATATTTTGAACTTATGCTTAGTCTACCATGGGATCTTGATCCTGGGGGCTTGATCATCCCTCTTGATCATAGTCATCCCACCTTACTAACATAAGTACACTAGATCCCGCTCAATGTGCATGGTTCAACTACTTTACTATGAGTTTGAAGAACGTTCATACTCTTACTAAAGTGGGGGCTAAATGTGTCACCAAAAAGTGTATACCTTGGCACTTCTTCACTCATTTTGGCCCTTTTTAGTGGATTTTTGTCTTGATCACCTTGATTCAGCCTTGTAAGCTTGCATTTCAACACTAATCTAACGATGTTTTACTAAGGTGTTGTGAAGTGTTGTAATATAGTTCCTCACTTTTCTTTGACCTTTTCAACATAATTCACCTAAATAATACATTTTTACACCTTCCTAAGACTTATGACATAGTGTTGTAAAATGTTGTGATGCATTTTCACACTTATCTAGGCTTATCACCCCTAAATCAACCCTTTCCGATGCTAATTTTGTCCCCTTAATGTAATTTTAGGCCCGATTAAAGTGTGTTTCAAGAGGCAAAACTAATAAGCATTATTAATCATAATTAAATTCCTGACCACCACTTGGATTTTCCCAAGTGGACTAGGTTTCCACTTTGGGTGACCTAGTCCTTTTAGGCATAAAAATCAAAGTTAAAACATAAAACTTGTAGGTATTTCCCCCCAAAACCCTAAGGTCAGCCTATCATAAGTCATTTTTGGGAAAATTAGGGTTTAGCATGTACAAATAAGGGTTTTCATCCTCATTTTGCCTCTCCTAGCTCTCAATTTTTCTCCTCTAGTTCACTTTCACATTCTTGCTCTCAATCATCAAGTACTCAAGCAATCAAACAAGCAAGCAAGCATTAGCGTTTTCAGATTAACTCCATTGGAGCTGCTCATGCATGTTGCAGACATCTTCATAAAAGGTTTGGTAAGCATTTCTATTGTGTTATCTTTCAATCTTGCATTCCTTTGCTTTCATCTCATTTGGGTTTAATCACCTACAAAGGGGTTTGACTTAGGCAAACCCCTATTTCCTAACCACATCTATTTCTGGTCTTTGCATGTGTTTTGCAAATATTTTGATGCAGGTTAGGTGAAGGACAATGTGTTGTAGGAAGTACCAAAATTCTCCACAAGTCAACTCCAAGTCTCAAACCCTAGGAAAGCAAAAGGACAAGTTGCAGGCCATTTTCAGAAGATTCAAACACGGGTTGTTGCAGAGAAGGAAAGTACCAATTGGGACCCACGAAATTAGACCTTCAGGCTTCAAAAAGTACCAAGAGGACTAGGTCGCCATTAGTGGTAACCTTGTCCATGTACTGGGCCTGGAAAAGGGTTTTTGTATTTTTGGATACCCTTTTCCCCGAAACTCAGTCTGGCAAAATTTCCCGACAGGAGGACTAGGTTGCCAAACTTGGCATAAATGTCCCTTTGCTGATTTTAGATAAATTCCAGAACATTCTGGGGCTTCTCATCTGCAACATTCCATTTCCAAGTGCACAATATCTGAACCTTCCAATTTCTCTTCCGCATTGCATACATTTAGGGCATATAGTTTACTTTGCATACAGTTTTTACATTTGCTTTAATTTTAATATGTTTAGTCAGCTTAGTTTCATTACTATACAACACGTAGACACATTTTCACACAACTTAAACCCACATTAATATAATATTTGAATGTAACATAAGAATTTTGGCCCATCTTTCTCCTTTTAGGTGAAAAACCCTAGAAGTGTTATAAAGCATTAAGGTGCCAAAATCTGTGTTACACACTTAAACCCTCAGCCCTCAACCCTTAAACCCTATACCCTCAATCGTCAACCATAATCCATAAAACCTCAACTCTTAAACCCTATACCCTCAACCCTAATCCCATAAGCCCTCAACCCTATACATTAAACCCTCAACCCTTAATTCTCAACTTTCTATCCTATACATTAGATCCTCAACCCTAATACCTCAACCCTATACCTTAAACCCTTAACCCTCAACCCTATACCCTATACCCTATACACTCAACCCTAATCCCTCAACCATAATTAATTAAATCCTAAACCCTCATCCCTCAACCCTTAAAAACTCAACCCTTAAACCCTTAATCCCTCAAACCTCTACCCTATACATTAAACCCTCAACACTCAATTCTCAACCCTCTACCATATACATTAGATCCTCAACCCTATACCCTCAACCCTCAACTCTCAACCCTTAAACCTTATACCCTCAACCCTATACCCTAATCCCTCAACCCTCTACCCTATACATTGGATCCTCAAACCTAATCCCTCAACCCTATACCCTAATACCTATACCCTCAACCCTAATCCCTTAAACCATCAACCCTCTACCTTCTACCCTATACATTAAACCCTCAACCCTCAAATCTCAACTCTCTACCCTATACATTAGATACTCAACCCTAATCCCTCAACCCTATACCCTAAACCCTATGCCCTCAACCCTCAACCCTCAACCCTAATCACAAACCTAATTTATTAAACCCTATACCCTCATTCCTCAAACCTTAAACCCTTAAGCCATCAACCCTTAAACCCTCAACCCTCTACCCTCTAACATATACATTAAACCCTCAAGCCTTAATTCTCAACCCTCTACCATATACATTGAATTCTCAACCTTAATCATTCAACCCTCAACCTTAATCCCTCAACCCTAATCCCTTAAACCCTAAACCCTCATCCCTTAACCCTCAAACCCTTAAACACTCAACCCTTAAACCCTTAAACCCTCGATCCCTAAACCCTTAATCCCTTAACCCTCTACCTTATACATTAAAACCTCAACCCTCAATTCTCAACCCTTTACCCTATACATTGGATCCTCATCCCTAATACCTCAACCCTATACCCTAAACCCTATACCCCCAACCTTATACCCTAATCCCTCAACCCTAATCCCTTAAACTCTAAACCTTCATTCCTCAACCCTTAAAACTCTTGAACCCTCAACCCTTAAACCCATAATCCCTTAACCCTCTACCCTATACATTAAACCCTCAACCCTCAATTCTCAACCCTCTACCCTATAAATTGGACCCTAAACCCTATACCCTCAAACCTCAACCTTAATCCCTCAACCCTATACCCTCAACCCTTAAACCCTTAAACTCTCAAACCTTAAACCTTAAACCCTTAATCCATCAACCCTCAACCCCTAATCCCTGAACCCTTAAACTATCAACCCTCAACCCTCAAACCTATGCCCTCAACTCTCAATCCAAATCCCTCACCCCTATACCTTCAACCCTGAAACGCTTAAGCTTTTAAACCCTCAACCCTCTACCCTCAACCCTATACATTAAGCCCTCAACCCTCAACCATAATCCCTCAACCCTCAACCCTATACCCTCAACCCTTAAACCCTTAAAACCACAAGCCTATACCCTCAACCCTCAACCATAATCCCTCAACCCCAAACCGTCAACCCTTAAACCCTCAAACCTCAACCCCTAATACCTCAACCCTTAAACCCTCAACCCTTAACCCTTAAACCTCCAACCCTCAACAATAATCCCTCAACCCTAAAACCTAAACCCTCAACCTTATACCCTCAACCTTTAAACCCTTAAACCCTTAAACCCTCAACCCTCAATCCCTAATCGCTCAACCCTTAAAACCTCAACCCTCAACCCTATACCCTCAAACCTCAACCCTAATCCCTCAACCCTATATCATCAACCCTTAAACCCTCAACCCTCAACCCTCAACCCCTAATCCCTCAACCCTTAAACCCTCAACCCTTAATCCTAATCCCTCAACCCTATACCCTCAACCCTATACTCTTAAACCTCAATCCTAATCCCTCAACCCTATACCTTCAACCATTAAACCCTTAAACCCTCAACCCTTTAGCCTCTACCCTATACATTAAACCCTCAAACCTAATCCATCGACCCTATACCTTAAACCCTTATTACATTAATCCCTCATCCCTTAAGCCCTCAACCCTTAAATCCTTAATCCCTCAACTCTCAACCCTTAAAACCTTAATCCTTCAAAACTCAACCCTCTACCTTATACATTAAACCCTCAACCCTCAACCCTATACCTTAAACCCTTAATTCCTCAACCCTCAACCCTCAAATGTAAACCCTCAACCCTATACATTCGACCCTCAACCCTAATCCATCAACCCTATACCTCAAAACCTAGAAACCCTCAATACTTGACCCTAATCCCTCGAACCTCAACCCTTAAACCATAATCCCTCGACCCTCAACCCTTAAACCCTAAACCCTCAACCCTTAAACCCTCTACCCTATACATTAGACACTCAACCCTAATCCATCAACCCCAGAACTTAAATCCTCAATCCTCAACCCTCGACCCTTAAAACCTCAACCCTCAACCCTGAAAGCCTTATCCCTTGAACCATTAACTATAAACCCCAAACCCTTACACCCTCATCCCTCAACCCTAATCCCTCAACCCTCAACCCTTAAACCCTAAACCCTTAACCCTTAAACCCTCAACCCTTAAACCCTAAATCCTACACCCTACAACCTCAACCCTCAACCCTATAGTTAAGACCTAATTTATAAACCTAATATGTTAAACCCTCAAGGACATATATCCTATACACTTAGCCTTGGAAACTCAACTTTGAACATTATCCCTCAACCCTCAAACCTCTACCCTATACCCTCAACCCTATACTTATGCCCTAAACCCTCAACCATCATCCTTATAGCTTATACCCTCAACCTTAAACCCTAAACCCTATACCTTAGACACTCAACCTTGAAAATTATCCCTAAAATGTAAACCTTCAACCGTCAACCCTATACCCTCAACCATATACTTAAGCCCTAATCCCTTAATCCTCAACCCTATACCCTTAACCTTGAACCCTAAACCCTACACCCACAAACCCTCATCCCTATACCCTATAACCTCACCTTTATACCTTAAAACGTAAATATTGTCCCTCAACCCTATACTTAAAACCTAAACCATACACTCTCAACCCTTCACCCTATGCCTTATATCCTCAATCCATATCATAAACCCTAAACCCAATATCCTAAACCCTAATCCCTACACCTTACACACTTAATATTATACACTCAACAAGTTAAATGCTATCCCTCAACTGCAAACCCTCTACCCTCTACCATCAACCTATTACTTAAGCCCTAATCCCTCAACCCTCAAACCTATACCTTAAACCCTAAACCCCAAAACCTCAACCCTCATCCCTATAACCTATACCCTGACCCTTATATACCCTAAACCAAAAACCCTTACATACATACATACATACAAACATACAAGCATACATACATACATACATACATACATACATACATACATACATACAAGCATATATTCATACATACATACGTACACACAAGCATAGATACATATATACATACATACATACATACATACATACATACATACATATATACATGCATACATACATACATATATACAAGAATACATACATACATACATACATACAAGCATAAATACAAACATACATACAAACATATATACATACACACATACATTCATTCATACATACATACATACATACATACATATATACAAGCATACACACATACATACATACATACATACATACATACATACATACATAAAGACATACATACATACATACATACATACATACATACAAATATATATACATACATACATCAAACATACATTTCACAAACTTGCACATAAACAATTTCAAGTGAGACATAATGTGAGCGGGTTATAACACATTTTCATTATGTCAAACTTGGGAAACAAACAACAAAATTTTGTAAAAGGGAGAAAAATACAAAACAAGGCATAACACAAATGCGTTATAATGCACTCATGTTATGCCAAAACTGTGAGATAACGCGAGAATATTATAACCCGCTCACATTATTTCAAAACTGTGACACAATGCAAGTGCATTATAACCCGAGCATGTTATAATGTGAGCACATTGTAACATGAGCACATTATATCTTAGTTTGGGAATCCCCAAGCCTTAGGCTTGGATTTGCTTTGGATTTCCAACCCAAAGTCTTGGAGTACCTTCCCAATGTCCAAAGGCATTTTTGCATATTCTACAGGATTTAACATAATCTCATTCATGCTAATCGTTAGGTTTGCATGTGTTTCAAGGTCGAGTAAATCAAACACCTAAGTAATGTTAGGCTCTCTCTTGGCTATTTAAAGATGTGATTTTTTTCACATTTTGACAATGTTAAGGCTTTCATCTTTAATTTATTTTGTTTGTGTGTTCGTTTTTTTTCAAAAACCAGTGTTTGGTATTTTTTACTTTATTTTTTAACCATTCATTGAAATTTCAAATAAATTACATTTTTATAGACTAGACTCTATTCTACACATTAAAAAAAATGATTTTCAACTAGTTCTAAAAAATTATAGGGGTAGCAGGACCAATATTTTGTTTCTTAGGATGTGTCCACTTTGAAAATTATTAAAAAATCAAATATTCATTAAAAAATTATCAAAAAAATTAGGCATAAACTACATGCTGTTAGCTAATTTCTCACTGAGGTGATTTTAAAAATACCAAAAAAAGTTAACCTTTTGAGGGAGCCACAAAAGACGCTATGTTTATTTTTTTGACAAAAACAACACCAATTTCCGTGGCTCCCTTTTGTGAACCCCTTAATCTCTACCATTTAAAAAAAAAAATAGTAGTTTAGAAAGTAGACTCAGATCACTACAAACATTATTTTTGTTGCATCTTAAAATTTTGAGTGCAACTATTTTCAATTTATCATATAAGGTCATTATTTCTTGATTTCAGAAAAAAGTTGGCCACTTAAGACTCCTTTTTGGCCCCCCATATTTTTTTACTTACCCTGTACTCATAGCATACTCAATTTACAGTAATGAATGAAAGCATGAAAACATCCAACAACATCACACAACACATGAACATCAAAATTTTTAAGTGGAAAACCCAAAATGGGAAAAGCCATAGTGAGGATTAGCTCACAATATATTATAACCGGTTATAGTATATTACAAAAGTGCTCATTGCAGGTGGACTCACTGTTCAAGTGGACTCACTGCCCACTAAGAAATAAAAGAGATTGAAGAGATTGTGGCTCACAACCAAATTTGAACTGTTATAATTGCATCTAACTCATGCATGAAATACACTTCTAATGAAGCTCAGAAACCAACTTAAAACTCTTCATACTGATCTGAATCAACACTTTGGTTTGCTATGCATTCAAACTATATTCGCACTATTCCCATCCACTAACTCTTATCACATGTCATCATCATCAAAATATTGAAAAAGATCTAACTTATATATCTGCTTCACCCATAACATCAATTAGGTCAACCTAATTAGATGTAATATGCAAAATGTAGTTTGTCGGCTCAAGATCTATCCACACACACTAAGCGCCAAGATTCAAACCTTATAACAAATGAAATAGGTTAGGACAGGCCTAAAATAACACCCACATAATATATCACATGTTCAACCTTCACAATACGTCCAACTCATTAGGTCGGCACCGGTAATGACCTAATAGAAATTTTTTCCAATTGTACAACCATATTTGGACATGCGAACTTCCAAAGTTTATGCCAATTGGAATATGCACTCATCTAACATTTGTCAACACCTCCACAACTCCGCAAATCCAAAATATAATCTGCAGAGAAGTGTGGACTCATCAACACATATGCACTGAACTAAAAAACACTTGTAATTACCAAGCCAAACTTTTGTTACTCATAATTCAAAAAAAAAAAAAAATAGGATGGAAATTTAGAATTAGATTCCTTTATCAACCAAAAAAATTATATTAGAAGCACAGAGAAAAATCTTCATCAGCGGACCAGTGCAAACCTAAATACTGGATCCCTTGTACATAGAATCACCTAAATTGACACATAGTAAATTCACACAACTATTTCCTTCACCAGAACCAACCTTCTTGCAAAATTGTCTTACATATTCATCCTTAAACATGTTCAAGACATCCAAACTGGTTTGCACCATAGTCTTTGCATCGACATACAATATTAACATCAATGACAAAATTGTAATGCATAACTGTATACCTTGTGCTAATTCCACATGCTCATGTTTCCAACAAGTTCATCAATGACATCTCCTTATTCTTCCAATAGGTACAATCCACACTCTCATATGAACTCATTAGATTCTTTACAATAGATTTCTCACTGAGTGATCCGATGTTATTAGCCCAAGAATCTTCATGATGGGCCTAAATTTGAGTTGCCTCATCATTTCAACAAATAGTTGACATCTTCCAACCTCATTTAGCTTCTCATAAAATAATCTCCATATCATCCTCACATATCTTTGACATGTACATTTTGGAATCTTATCAACCATTTATTTCAAAACATTAGCATGAATATCAATCAAATATTTAGGTTTTCTATGAAAAATTCTAGGAGTTCTCAAAAGTAAAGTTACGTCAACAACATCGAGGATAGAAGGCGTACCTTCAATCGAAGATGAAAATGATGTTGTACCTTCAACTTGGGATGTGGTATGTGGAGTGTCTTCAAGTAGAGATATGTTTGTTGATGTACTTTCAACACCAGATGTTGTAGATGGTGTGTCTTCAACTGGAGATGTGATTTCTGATGTACTTTGATTATGACATATTATAGATGGTGTGCCTTGAACTTCACTTATGGTTGATGATGTGCCCCCAACTTCAAGATTCATTTGTCTCCTTGCACGAAGTTTTTTCATTCATTCCCTTTGTGATGCCAATTTGACATCTCTCTTAGATTGCATGAGAATTTATTCTTCTATGGGGTTCAATTTATTTTCTTCATGAAATCCCCTCATATTTTCTCTTTGTCTTGAATTTTTTCCTTCACATTCATATAGTGTTAGAGGCTTTGTATGTTTCCTCGGCATGATATTCAATGCTACATGTTCACAAACACAAAAAGGAAAAAAGTAAGCAATGCTCACTAATATGTAAAAATATCGAAATCAAATCAAAATGGTTGCAATTGATCTATGTGAGAAGGCGACAAGCACAAAAATTTAAATTTAAACAAAAACTCTTGATAAACAATTGAATTGTACAAAGATGAAAAATATGACCTCATATAATGAAATTTCATTTTAAAAATTCAAATTTACACCAAGATAATTGTTGAATAGAAAATGGATAGTCAATTTAATTCATGAACATGATATCTTCCTTCTCGAACACACATAAATGTGGAGGGCAGGAATAATTCTCTTTCACCAAGGGCAGCAATAATACTCTTTCACCAAGGGTACATCTTTTTAGTTTGTGGGTTTTCATCAAAATCATGCAAAGAAAGAGAAAGAAGTAAAGAATTTATTCATAACAATGAAAGGGAAACATGTGATAATTTATTCACAATAAGATAAGGGACAACAACAAGTTTGAGAGGGAAGATTACATAGCCTTATGACTGGTATACAGTCTAAGGGGCAACCTTTCCAAGAATCAATATTGGAGGTAATATCAAGAAGGATATTCAATCATGGATTTCTCAATGAAGATAGAATATGGAGTAAGAAGAGCTTAGATAATGAGATCTTACATATTAAACCATTTGCAGCCTTCTAAGGTTTTCTTAACTTGCCGCCCCATCTTTATGGCAACTACAAATGGTCAAAAAAATTCATTTTCAGCTTTCAAAGGCTCATTTATTTTCTTTCTTGCATTGAGGCATCCATAAATATATTGGAAATCACCTGTGATAAAACCCCTACGATTCAATCTCCTATCATCTCTCTATATCTCTTACAAGAAACTAGACCTCTCTTGGGTTGACTATGAATTGAAAACAATGACAAGAAGAGTTTAAAAACATATGCCTATGTTTGATGGGTTTGATCATATACAAGGAGGTGCTAATGTGAATACATTTTTAGAGTTTATGGAAATATTTTATAAAGGACTTAAAATGCAAGCTTGCTTCCAAGTGAACTTAATCCAAGAAATCTTGAGAAATCCTATCATGGATGAGAAATCTAATGGAATAAATGAGGAAAGAAAACATAATGATTTTTTTTGTCCTCAAATGCAAGTGTTGTTGGTAATGTTCTCCCTTGTTATAGTGGAAACTTTTCCTCATGGTTTAATTGGCTTGCACTAATAGTTCATAACTAAAAGGAAATTAAGAAAATAGTAGAGAATATAATGATAAAATCACACAAATGACTCTTATTAAACAAGCACACAAGGAATATCTTGGGAGTTCTTTGTAACCAAGTAAAAAAATAATACAAATCGATCTAGCTACAATTAAAAAGAGTGAATTCCACTAACCATGATGGAAATGGACTACTATAAGCAATGCAAATTGAATACAAAAGAATGTTTGTGTTAAGTTGAAATCCTCTATATAAGTTTGTTGGTCCCATGGTTGTTGTTGTACCAAAAGATCGACCTATTAATGCCCAATACAACCACCAGAGTTAATGGACCCACGTGAGGTAGTTAGTCCATGTCATGAATCCCGAGGGGAGAGTTGACTAATTTTCAACAATCTCCCCCTCAACATTACCCAAGGGGATTCAAACCCGACACCTTTGGCTCTAATACCAATTGTTGGCCCCACGGTTGCCGTTGCGCCAAAAGATTGACCCAATACAACTGCTAGATTTAATGGATCCATGGGAGGCAGTTAGTCCATGTCACGAATCTCAAGGGGAGCACTGACTAATTGCCAACAAAGTTTACATGAATTAATCTAAATTATGTCATGTTTTCCATTTTTTTTCTTAAAAATCCTAAAAATTTAACTTTTTTATGCAACTTTCATCTTATTCAATGATGAATTATATGTAAAACTATTATGATTAATAAAATTATGAAAGGAATGGTCTACATTGTCAGAAATAAACAAAAAAATTAATATAAGCATTTCAATTCTACAAAAATGAATATATTACTTGAGATAATCAAATATGATGCAAAAACTTTAAATTATATTCTTCTACATTTTCCAACAAGAAATTTGCTACTCAAAAGGTGATGGAGCATGCATAATATAGTACTACAACAAGTCAACTACATAAAAGGAATTTTCTTATTAGAGAAAGCATAGAACCAAAAAAATGCAATGAATTGTGGGCTTGTATCATAGATCATCTCCCATTTTTACCATTTTTGGTAAAGTAAATTTGGCACTTGCAAAATAGGATTGAAAACATCTTTACAATTATGTGACCGCCAAATGTCATGTTTGGAGTCCTTGTAATTTGGTGAGCGCAAAATGTGCTATATAAAGAATTTGTAATTGTGAAATCCTTGACCCTACATGAAGACCTATAGAGGGGAGAGACCTATAGGAGTAGAAAGGGATGGAGGGAACACTTAATGAGATTTACTGATAATGAAAAGGATAAGAGAGGAGTGGGAGAGACCTAGAGGAGTAGTAATGAGACAAGGAGTGAGAGACATAGAGATGGATAAGAAGGGATGGAGAGGTAGAGAGGGATTAAACCCTCAACCCTATACCTTAAACCCTAATTCATCAACCCTACACCCTTAAAACATCAACCCTTAAACCATAATCCCTCAACCCTCAAACCTCAACCCTTAAACCCCAATCCCTCAACCCTTAAACCCTCAACCTCAAGCCTCAAGCCTTAAACCCTAAACCATTAAACCCTAAATACTCAACATTCGACCCTAATCCCTCAACCCTATATCTTAACCCCAATCCCTCAACCATTAACGCTTAAACCTTCAATCGTCAACCCTTAAACCCCCAACCTTCAACCCTCAACCCTTAAACCCCAATCCCTCAACACTCAACACTCAACCCTTAAACCCTCATCCCTCAACCCTCAACCCTTAAACCTTGGACCCTTAATCCCTCAATCCTCGACCCTTAAAATCTCAACCCTCAACCCTAAACCCTCTACCCTTAAACCTCTACCCTTAAACCCTAATACATCAAGCCTCAACCCTTAAAACTTGAACCGTTAAACCCTCAACCCTCAACCATTAAACCCTCAACTATTAAAGCTTGATCCTTAAACCGTCAACCCTCAACCATCAAAACCTCAAATCTTAAACCCTAATACCTTAACCACTCAACCCTCAACCCTCAACCCTTAAACCCTAATCCCTCAAACCTTAAACCCTCAACCCTCAACCCTAATCCCTCAACCTTATACCATAAACCTCAATCCCCAACCCTCAACCGTTGAAACCTAAACCCTCAAACCCTAATCCTTCAACCCTCAACTATTCAAACCTCAAACCTTAAACCATAATCCATCAACACTTAACCCTTAAACCCTCATCCCTCAATTCTCAACCCTTAAATCCTCAACCTTTAATCACTAACCCTTAATCCCTCAACCCTCAACCCTTAAACCTCTACACTTAAACCCTAATCCCTTAAGCCTCAAGCCTCAAGCCTTAAACCCTCAACCCTCAATTGTAACACCCTCAACCTTCATCCTTCAACCCTTAAACCCTAATCCGTCAACCCTCAACCCTCATCCATTAACCCCTCTACCCTCTACCCTAGATATTAAACCCTCAACCCTATACCTTAAACCTTAATCCTTCAACCCTTAACCCTTAAACCCTAATCCCTCAACCCTCAAACCTATACCTTAGACCTAACCCCTCAACCCTCAACTTAAACCCTCATCCCTCAACCCTCAACCCTCAACCCTCAGCCCTCAACCCCATACCCTCAACACTTAAACCCTAATCCCTAAACCCTTAACCCTAATACCTATCCATAAACCCTAAACTCTATACCATAAACCCTAATCCCTCAAGCCTCAACCTTTAAACCCTTAACCCTTAAACCCTCAACCCTCTACCCTTAAACCCTCAAATTTCAACCCTATACCTTAAACCCTAATCCATCAACACTCAACCCTTAAACCCTTAAACCCTCAACAAGTAACCCTAATCCCTCAATCCTATACCTTAAACCCCAATCCCTTAATCGTCAACTCTTAAACCCTCAAACCTTAAACCCTAATATCTCAACCATATAACCCTCAACCTTCAACCCTCAACCCTCAACCCTTAAACCTTGAACCCTTAAAACCTTAAACCCTGAACCCTAATCCCTCAAACCTATACCTTAAACCATAATCCCTCAAACCTCAATCCTTAAAGCCTCAACCCTTGAACCCTAATCTCTCAACCTGCAACCCTTAAACCCTCAACCCTCAAACCCTCAACCCTCAACCCTCAACCCTCAACCATCTACCATATATATTAAACTCTTAACCCTTAAACCCTTAAACCCTCAACCCTCAACCCTAATCCCTCAATCCTCAACCCTTAAACCCTCAACCATTAAAACCTAATCCCTCAACCATATAACCCCCAAAATTCAACCCTCAACCCTTAAATCCTAAACCCTAAACCCTAAACCCTCATCCCTCAACCCTCAACCCTCAACCCTTAAAACCTCAAACCTCAACCGTAATCCCTCAACCCTATACCTTAAACCTTAATCCATCAACCCTCAACCCTTAAACCCTAATCTCTCAACCCCCAACCCTTAAACCCTCAAACATCAAACCTCAAGCCTCAAGCCTCAACCCTTAAAACCTAATCCCTCAACCCTCAAACCTTAAATCCTCTACCCTATACATTAAACCCTTAACCCTCAACCCTTAAACCCTTAAAACCTCAACCCTCAACCATAAACCCTAATCTCTCAAACCTATACTTTAAACCCTAGTCCCTCAACCCTCAACCCTTAATCCCTCAACCCTAATACCTATTCCTAAACCCTCAACCATCAACCCTTATACTTTAAACCCTTAAACCCTCAACCCTCAACCATTAAACCCTAAACCCTTACACCCTTAAACCATCAACCCTCAACCCTATACATTAAAACCTCAACACTAATCCCTCAAACCTATACCTTAAACCCTAACCTCTCAACCTTCAGCCCTTAAACCCTTAATCCCTCAACCCTCAACCTTCAACCCATCAACCCTCAACCCTCTACTCTATACATTAAACCCTTAACTGTAATCCCTCAAACATATACCTTAAACCCTAATCCCTCAACCCTCAACCCTTAAAACGTCAACCCTTAAACCCTTAATCCCTCAACCCTCAACCCTTAGCCCCTCAACCCTCAACTCTCAACCCTCCACCGTATAAATTAAACCTTCAAACCTAATCCCTCAACCCTATACCTTAAACCATCAACCCTAATCCCTCAACCCTGCACCTTTCACCCTCTAACCTATATATTAACTCCTCAACCTTAATCCCTCAACCTTACATACCTTAAACCCTAAGCCCCTCAACCCACAACCTTGAAAACCTCAATCCTCAACCCTCAATCCTCTACCCTAAACCCTCAAGCCTCAACCATTAAACCCTAAACCCTTGAACCCTTAAGTCTTCAACCCTCAACCCTAATCCCTCAACCCCATACCTTAGACCCTAATACCTCAACCCTATATATTATACCCTAATTCATCAACACTTAAAACATAATCCCTTAACCCTATAATCCTCAATCTTCAAACCTCAACCCTTCAACCCCCAACCCTTAAAACCTCAAGTCTCAAGCATCAACCCTTAAACCCTAAACCCCTAAATCCTCAACCCTCAACCCTCAACCCTAATCCCTCAACCCTATACCTTAAACCCTAATCCCTATCCCTAAACCCTCAATCCTCAACCCTTAAACCCTTAAACCCTAAATCCTCAACCCTTAAACCCTCAACCCTCAACCCTCAACCCTCAACCCTCAACCCTCAACCATCAACCCTTAAACCCTCAATCCTCAACCCTGTACATTAAACCCTCAACCCTAATCCATCAAACCTATACCTTAAAACCCAATCCCTCAACCCTCAACCCTTTAAAAATTTAACCACTCAACCCTCAACCCTTAACCCCTCAACCCTCTACCCTATACATTAAATCCTCAACCTAATCCCTCAAACCTATACCTTAAACTCTAATCTCTCAACCCTCAACCCTTAAACCCTTAATCCCTCAACCCTCAACCCTTAACCCCCAAATCCTCAACCCTCAACCCTCAACCCTCTACCCTCTACCCTATACATTAAACCATCAACCCTCTACCCTATACATTAAATCCTCAATCATAATACCTCAACCCTATACCCTAACCCTCAACCCTAATCCCTCAATCCTACACCCTCAACCATGTACCCTCTATTCTATACATTAAACATCAAACCTAATCCCTCAACCTTATATACCTTAAACCCTTAGTCCCTCAACCCTCAAATCTCTACCCTTAAACCCTCAACCCTCAATCCTCAACCCTTAAATCCTAAACCCTTAAATCCTAAACCCTTAAACCCTTAACCCTCAAACCTCAACCACCAACCCTCAACTCTCAACTCTCAACCCTTAACCCTCAACCCCCTCAACCCTCAACCCTCAACCCTCAACCCTATACCTTAGATTGTAATCCCTCGACCCTCAACTATTAAACCCTAATCCCTCAACCCTATAACCCTCAACCTTCAACCCTCAACCCTTAAACCCTGAACCGTCAAGCATCAATCCTTAAACTCTAAACCCTTAAACCCTTCAATTCATCAACCCTCAACCCTCAACCTTAATCCCTCAACCCTATACCTTAAACCCCAATCTCTCAACCCACAACCTTTAAACCCTCAACCCTTAAACCCTAATCCATGAACCATATAACCATCAACCTTCAACCCTCAACCCTTAAAGCCTAATCCCTAATCCCTCAACCCTCAACCCTTAAAACCTCAACCATTAAACCTCAACCCTCAACCCTCTACCCTTAAACCCTCAACCCTAAAACCTCAACCCTATACCTTAGACCCTAATCCATCAACCATCTACCCTTAACCCTCAACCCTTAAACCCTAATACCTGAACCCTCAAATCTTAAACCCACATACCACAACCCTCAACCCTATACCTTAAACTCTAATCCCTCAACCCTTAAACCCTAATCCCTCAACCCTCAATCCTTAAACCCTCAACCCTCAACCCTATACATTAAACCATCAACCCTAATCCATAAACCCTATACCTTAAACCATAATCCTTCAACCCTCAACCCTTAAACCCTAAACCTTCAACCCTCAACCCTGTACATTAAAACCTCAACCATAATCCCTCAAACATATACCTTAAACCCTAATATCTCAGACCTCAACCCTTAAACCCTTAATCCCTCAACCCTCAACCCTTAAACCCTCAATCGTCAACACTCTACCCTATACATTAAACCCTCAACCATAATCCTTCAATCATGAACCCTTAATTGTAAATCATGTACCCTATACATTAGAACCTCTACCCTAATACCTTAACCATATACCTTGAACCCTAAACTCTCAACCCTAAACCCTAAACCCTCATCCGTCTACACTATACATTAAACCCTCAACCCTAATCCCTCAAACCTATTTGTTAAACCATAATCCCTCAACCCTTAAACTCTAAAGAGGGAAGGAAAGGTAGAGAGATTGGGAGAGGGGTGGGTAATGAGACAAGGATGGAGAGGTAGATAGGTAAAGAGGTAAGGATGGACAGTCATGGAGATGAGGAGAAAGAGGGTGGGAGGAAGAGGTAGTGATGGAGAGAAATGAAATATATGGGAAATAAACAATAATAGAGGGGGAGAGAAGAAGAGAGAGGTAGGGAAGCAAGGATATAGATGGGGGCAAGGAGGGAATGCAACACAAAGAGGGAGATAGGGAGAGAGAGTGGGAGAGACATAGAGAGGGGAGAGAGAGAAGAGAGGGAGAGTGAAAGAGAAGTATAAGTAGAGGAGTAACATGAGATTGATGGAGAGGTACACATGGAGGGAGTGAGACGTAGGGAGGAGGAGATAAAGAGGTGATGACCTAGAGTGGGGAGGGAGAGAGAAGGCGAGAGAGAGAAGAAAGAGATGGGAGATAGAGAGGGGAGAGAGGTGGGTAATGAGACAAGGTTGGGGATACTTGGATATGGGGAGAGAGAGAGAGCTTGGGAGGGAGAGGTAGCGATTGAGAGAAAGGAGAGATATGGGTGAGAAATGGTAACAAAGGGAGATAGAAGAAGAGAGAGGTAGGGAAGCAAGGAATGAGATGGGGTTAAGGAGGGAAGGCAAGGTAGAGAGAGTGGGAGAGACCTAGAGAGGGTTGAGAGAGAATATGGTAAGTATTGGTTAAGAGGGAAGGAGGAAAAGAGGGAGTGAAAGGTAAAACATCAATTATCTATCATCAATCATAAACTATAAACTTTAAGACTTATCAAAGTGTGGTAGAGAGATAAATAAAAGAAAAGTTGGCTTTTTTGTCAATGCAATCCATTTGGTGCTTGCCAAATGGGCTGCATTGGGAAATACCAACCCAAAGGGGTGGATTTTTCCTTGGGAATCCAACCCAAAGGTTTGGACAACTATTTCATGCCAACGACGTGATTTTATGAAATGGTAACAAAATTTCACATATTTTTGGTCGTGCTAACCATCGGGTTTGCAGGTCTTTCAATGCAAGTTTATAAAAGACCTTGATGACATTAATCTCTCTTAACTATATAACCATATATTATTTTTGATATTTTGATTATGTTAAGGTTTTCATCCATAACTTCTCTTGTTAGTGCCTCCATTTTTTGTAAAAAACCAACATATGCTAGTTTTAGTATAGATTTTTACTCTCATCAAATTTTGAAAAAAAAAAACAGTTTTGTAAACTAGACTCCATTCTACACGTAATGAAAAAAAATGATTTTTGATTACTTTTCAAAAAATTTAGGGTGGAGCACGCTCAAATTTTAGCTTTTTAGGATGTTTCCACTTCAAAAATTCATAAATATTATATATTCATTAAAAAAATAGCCGAAAGGTCCAGGATAAACTACATGGTATTAGCTAATTTCTCACCATTCAGATTATTGAAATTCTAAAAAAAAATTAACAAGGGAGATCACAACAGACACTTTGTTGTTTTTTTTAGAAAAATAGGACCACTTTTGGTGACCCCCCTTTTTGAAATTCAAACAATTAATTTAATTTAAATTTATTTTTTCAAACAATTACTTTAATTTAAATTTTTTTTTAAACAATTATATTTATATATTTTTAATTTAAATTTATCTTTTCAAACAATTAACACTTTAAAGATAGCTCCCATACCATGTCAAAGTTATTGATTATTTAGATGAATTAATCAAATCATGTATAAAATAGAATGAATAATAAAATATAAATTATGTATAAGTAAAGAATTCAATATAGCAACAAAACACAAGAAAAAGTTTGTGGTGGGGAAAACTATATAAGAAAAAAGCCCACAAAACATCAAAAAACTTACATATTTATTTGTATACTTACAAATAGAAGATTCTAGAGACAATCTTTTCCTCCCTCAAAATGACCTCTCTTATACTTCTAATGTAGAGTGAGTATTTTAATAGTAACTATTTCAAAATTTCCTCTAATAATTTATCCCCAATAGAAATTCTTTAAATATAGAGAGACATGGGTGGTACTTTTTTGAGAAGTTACTACACATTTCATAAATAACATTAGTATTAATTAATAAATGATCAACATAAATTATTAATAAATTTACAAATTAATAAAATATTCTTTGTAATATGCTAAAATAATATTTATTTTATAAGGTTTAACTATAGGAGTTTATGGTGAAATCAATACCTCAGGATCACCTACAAGACAACAATAACTTCTACAAGAGAGAAATGACATAAATGTCATGCTATGATTATGGATGCAAGATTGCCAAATTGAATATATTGACAACTAGATTGTTAGATTGTTACAATGTACATATGATGCCTTGCTTATCTAGGCAAGGTGTGATGATGTATGCACATTAAATGACATGATCCAACTTAAATGACCCTAGGACTCTAATATTTAATAAAAACTAAAAATAAAAATCTTATCTAAGCATTAAATATGCTTAGGACCTAAGTGGACATAATATAGAAATATGATCTAGATAGGTAAAACATATATTTACACCAACAACCCCCTTAAGTACAACTTAGGGAGTACTATGATGTAAATAACACAAAGATGGGTCCCAATTATGAGGCCATGTTAGGTACCCATGTACATATACAAATGTAATCTTCCACAAATAGAGAAAAGAAGAAAAACCAGTGGGACAAAACTCCTCCCCAAAAGAGAAAATATAAAATACTCTCAATGATGCATGAGAAGGACAAAACCCGATTTGAGGAAAAAGATCCCCAATAAGAGAGATGAAGAAGAGACCATTCAACCCCCCTCAATAAAATAACTTGTTGCAAAGAATCACTGGAAGCACACTAGTTGAGTAACACTGGAATCCTTAATTAGACAAGAAAATGAAGGATAATTTTGATGTTAGAAATATTGGAATCTCTTTGGAGTAATCCTAGAAAACATGATAAAGCAATAATAGACTTGGTGTAAAGAAACACTAGAATAATCTTAAAATGGGACAAATCTAGAATTTGAATGAAGCAAAAAAATATAGAACATCATTCTAGTACTGAAATGAAGTGCCAAGATCAAAATGACACCCTCCTAATTATCAAAATATCCAAGTAATCTCCAAGACACCCATTGGGAAAAAAATTAAATAATGATACACCTGGGATATAATCTCCTCAATACCTTTCCAACACTACAAGAATCACAAAAATTAGAGATCGTGGCAAAAAGTTATGAGCTTGAGATCCAAAAAATGAAGATTTGACTTCAACCAATAATAAATGCCATAAAATAGAAAAAATACAAAAAATAACATACACCATTGTAAAATTGGTGAAGCCAACTATAGGGTAAAACTGTGGATTACAGATGGGGTAAATTTTTATCTTTATAAGCTTATTAGATGGTTCTCATGAATCTAATGGGTATGGATTTTCCTCAATTTATTCCTATGTATGTCAATTCGGGGGACATAAACTGATGAAAGCTATCAAGGCTGTTTTCCTAAGGGCTGAACCTAGTGATCTAAGTGTGAATGGATGCAACTACATGTAACCTATTTTTATTTAAAAATATCGTTTTTAGACTTCCTGTCAAATGTGTGACATGAGCCTATGCCAAGAATAGTTTATAACATAGACAAATTAAAACCAAATAGTAAAATAGAATTAAATCTTTCACACTAGAAATGAATTGACAAAAAATAACTAAGTACTGTAATGAAATGTAACGTGCCAGACTATGTTCATATGTATTGATAAACACACTGATTAACATCAAATGTAATATCAAACTAAAAACAATAAGCACGTTGATTGATATGCATTGGAAGATAATATGCTACACTGGATTCACCTGCAACCATAAACACGCTAATTAACAACACACCAAATTATTCCAATGTAATAATTAATAGCACACTAAATAACTTTGAATTAACACTATGATTAAAGATTGAAAACATATTTAAAATTAAAGAATCTTGTTACCATGCTACATACTAATACTACAAAAATTCACCAAGAAATCAAGGAAGTGAGCCCTACCTTCTCCAATTGTCCAGTGATGAAATGAAAGCTTATTCCACACTACTCAATATTCATGCAAATGACATTTTAAATCACAATCTCTTATAATTAGAACTGTGACTTATAGTTGTATATTATCGATTATCAATTCAATTCTTGGCATACATATTTATAGGGATTATGAACCATTAAGTTTATAGCTAATGCTAATAAAAAAGCATACTACTCTTTAAGGTTGTTTGTGGTCTGCAACCAACAACCTTAGAAACTAGTTAGAAATAGATTACAGACTTTTAACATTGTTCCAAAAAAAACTAACAACTTCGACCAAGTTTATCAAAAATGACACATGAATCATAAATAATTTTGTCTTAATTTCCACCGATGCTCCTCTTTCTCCCACGTGCCATCCACCGAGTTATCCCTTGCCGCCATAGTCATGAAGATAATTAGTAAATAATTGAGGGTTTTGATACATTTACAAGTTTTTATCTTTTCTTTGCATTTTATTAAATATCCCTACTTCATTAACAAATAGTGATAGGAATGACACAAGATCCTATAGAAATGAAAGGGTAAAAGGTAAATAAAAGGTAAAAATAAGGACACATTTAGCCCTCATCATTTCCCCTAGCTTAGGGTTTTGCATGCCCTCATGCAAAAGGACATAGGATACAAGCCAAATAGTTTCTGCATTATCTTGGAAATCTCTTTAAACCACAATTGTTTGAGTGCATGCATATGATCTTCATGTTCCTGAATGGGAATAAGAGATGCATTGGTAGTTTTTGCTTGCTCAAGTGATGCCTTGAGTTGATCAATCTCTATACTGCTTGTAAAGAATTAAGGGACCCTACATCTCAAACTTGTTCTTGTAAAGCCTAGTTCTCCTCAGTTAACTTGCTTACCAGTTCCTACAAGTCATGAATCCATTCATTTGTTAACAAGGGGTGCTCTTCAAATTCTTACTTTACCTCTTTTTCTCTCTCCTTTTCAAATTCTTGTTCTTCTTCCTAATTGTTAGTTTGAGGGGTTTCAAATTCACCAATTCCCTGTTCCACAAAATTTTCTAGGTTGTCATCACTTGCTTGTTCAACTGGCATAGGCTCATCCTGAGTGTTGTTTTCATCATTAATACCCTCTTTGGAAACTGGCATTTCTTCTAAAATTGGAAAATTTTGTTGAGGTAATTCAGTGTCTTGCTTAGGCTCCTTTTTATTTATTACAGTGGCCATAGAATTTTCTTATGTCTTCCTTCTTTTACTCTTCCTTAACTCCCTAGAGGATACTTCTATCTTTTTAGTTTTACGAAAGGCTATAGCCAAGATTGTTAGGTCACCAACTTCTTTGGTTTTCTTAGGGCTTGAAACATCACTAGCTACATTGGCCAAGTTTGCTAATTTATCCATTGTAACAGTTGGTGATTTTTCCTTATCTTGAGAAAGTTTTGAAACATTAGCTGTGGTTGACTCACTGTGTAGTTTCCTCTTACCCCTAGAGTCTGGTGTATAAATTTCAACAGTTTTAACACTTGCATGCTTAGCACCTGAATTCTTGACCTGTTTACTGCATGACCCTAAGGTTTTCTTAGCATGTTTCCTAGAAAACCTTTTCTTTGGAGAGCTAGGGGAACCTGAATTAGAGCCTTCATCAAAAGAATTTTCATTTTCACTACCCTTATTTGAACTTGTATGTTCAGATTCTTGTTTTTTAGAGTGGCCAGGGGATTTTTCTGTGTTAGGAGAGCCCTCCTCAATAGAATGTTTTGGGGTGTTAAGGAGGTCTTACTCAACATAGTTTTTTAGGGAATCATCTCCAAGAAATGAATCCCAGACCCTTGGAGGAGAAAACTTCTTTAATTCCCTCACAATTAGTAGCTTAATGAGTCCATGATGGGCTAAAGAGTTCTTGCTTCCTTTTTGGATTGATTTTCTCATTTGGATTAGAGAGGAATAAAGAAACAAAGGAACATTCATAAGCTAGCCCCAACAGAGGTACATCATAAGCTAAAAATATTTAGCATATACATACATATACCTACCTTCACAGGTTATGTACTGAATGATAAAATTTACTTCATCATCCTAGGAATGTGAAAGTGAAGCCAACTTCATTCCTTGTCGAGTTACTACTTCAACAGACTCTCCTCGGCATAGGAACTTCTTACGAAGGGACTTGAGATCTTGAACCCACTTTGAATAATCAAGGAAATAGTCCTCTCTTGAGAGTGAAAAACCAGAGACATTTGCTATAGTCTCCACCATGATAGGGATTGCCAAACCACGAACCTGTGCTTGTTTGCTATAACATGTCATTGTGAATTGTCGTGCCAGTTTGTCATCATACCCGCTCGGTCTCTTAAAATATGTATCCCACCCTACCTATTTGAAGATTTTATATGCTTCAACAAATTCTAGAACCCTCAATTCATCCATGGTCGTGGGCTTAAAATGGTGATGGTGATCTCTTGCCATCATGCTACCAAGAGGTTCTCTTAAACCAGAATAGTACATTGTTTTCAAATGAGAATAGTGTGCAGAAAAAGCCTATAAACAAATGCAAAGATCACTACTAGTAGGGAAAATAGTATTGGGAATAGTTTGAAACGGATTATGAATAATGGATGAGGTAAAAATGGAAAGTAAGTAGAAGGTAACTAAATTTAGATAGTGGTTTGCAATAGTAATTATGGTAGGTTATGGTTTACACAAATAATGACAGGGTAATAATGTTATGAACTAGTCGAGGTTGGGTATTACAAGTTTATGGCATGCCAAATAGATATGACTTGACGAGAAATTTAAATAAAATGAACATGGTTTCAATATGATTTTACAGTTCCTAGATATGAAATAGATACGATTGGAAAATTCCCCCCCAGCTTGTCATGTGGCCCAATTGTGGGGTACATCATTATTTATTAAAGAAATAAAAGACAAAAAATAAAATAACAAAGTAAAACAAAAATTGAAATATACCAATACCAAACTGCCGTGTGTACGGAAGGTCGATGTGGAAGTAGACACACGAGGAACCGATAAAATAGAAGATGGGACCGATCAAATCACATGGCTGATGTAGTCATGGAGATACCAATAAAGCAGTCTCCTTAGCCAAGAATGGAGCAACATAAAGTAATGATGATGATAACATGTCAAAAAATGCATCATCACTTACGCTGCCAAGATGGACGGGTATGAAAAAGATGAAAGGGAGTGCCACAGATGCTACACCACCATGTGTAAAGGAAAATGAATAAACAATAGAGGAAGTAGGGCATTTGGAAAGTAAATAGCATAATGGTGTAATAAAATCATGAAATCAACAGAGGAGGGAGTGTACCTGGAAATGATGAAGTGTCTGAATGGAAGCATAGAAAGCCCTTGGAATGTGCAAGATGGTAGTAACACCAGGAAGGGAGAGCCATGGAAAAAAGGAAACAAACACCAATTAGTAACATCTGCATAAGAATCAAATAAGGATTCCTATCCAAAAAATGACAAGAACCAAGTCTCGAGATAACCAGGCAGAATGAAGCACACAAAAAGGTGATGTACTTGACTGGGAAGAAAAGCCAGATGTTGGAAAGTCTCTCACAAATAGTGGAAAGTGAAAAATCATCCTATGCACACCAAAGAAGAAAGAAGAACAAGGGTTGTGGAATGTATAAGGCAATTCCTGTCACATAAGTGACAAGAATTTTGTTTCTATTTTTTTTGTGACAATAGACCGCTAGAAGGCTGATTTTCAATCTGTCACTGCCTAAAGGCACTGGGAAACTAGTTTTCCCCTATTATTTTGCAGTTAATATTCATCAGAATCCGATTTTCAAATATCAACTGGCCAACAATGCCTAAAGGTTGTCAAATATCAACTGGCCAACAATGTTTTCATTGTTGGATTCTTTTATTGTACTTTTTTTCACATTGCAAAAAGTACCTAAGAGGTACTTGAAGAGGCCACAAGAATGCTATCATGCAGATGGAGTTCCTTTGGAAAATTTGAGACAAATTCCTCCCTAGAAATAGGCCTCTTGTATAACTTCAAACAACGACCATTGATGACTAGAGCCTTTCGATTGGAGTCCACAGTGTGAAGCTTAATGACACCGTTGTTGTAGACCATCTCAATTTCATAAGGCCTGAGCCATCAAGTGTGGAAATTTCCCTTAAAATACTGGAAATGGGAGTCATACAAGAGTTCCCAATCACTTGGCTGAAATGACCATTGTCGAATGAAATGATCATACTAGAGAGCATGGTGTTTCTGAATAATCTTTGCGTAAAAGAGTGCTTGCTAATGAAGCTCATCCAATGAGTGCAATTGCACACTTTTTCCTTTTTGTGCATCAGTCAAGTTCATACCCAATTGGAGTGTGGTACGAAGATTTTTCACTTCAAACTCAATAGAAAGAACAAATTTCTTACCATAGATGAGTTCGTAAGGTGTCAAACTAGTAGTGGTTTTCCATGTTGTGTGGTAGGTCCAAACTGCTTCAGGGAGCCGTGCAACCCAATATTGCTTATGAAGGGAAACCATCTTGGTAAGAATGTTCTCAAGTTATCTGTTGGTAGCTTAAACTTGTCCATTGGCTTGAGGATGATAAGGTGAAGACTTGTGATGTCGAAGCTCGTACTCATGAACCAAAGCAAAAATGAGGTCATATGTGAGCTATGGACCTTGATTCATGACTATCTCTCATGGAACACCAAAGCTGGTAAAAATATTGGAATAGAGGAAGTCGGCTACCTTGGTGTCCCTTGCATGCTTCAATGCAAAAAACTCAACCCACTTGGTTACATAATCGATGCATACAAGGATGTATTCCTTGTTCTAAGATGGTGGGTTGATAGATCCAACAAAATCAATCCCCCATTTTTCAAAGGGCTCACTAGACAACTGAGGATGTAGGGGAATTTCATCTAAGCATGTGAGGTGGCCCATACGTTGAAATTTATCGTAGTGTTGAACGTAACACTTACAATCCTTATGGAGTGTAGGCCAATAGTAGCCTGCAGTTAAAATATTTTGGGCAATCCTCTGAGAAACAAAATTTCCTTTGCAAGGTTCTATGTGGCATGTGTGAAGTATGTCGAAGACATCATCCTTAGGCACAAACTGACACATGATGTTGTCAAGGCCACATCGGAATAGAAATCCATTGATTCATGCATAATCACCATTTAGTCCAACCAATTTTCAACATTCCCTCAGAGAGAAATGAGGTGGGAACTTGCAAGTAACCAAGTAATTTTCCATGTTAGTGTACCACAAAATTTTTGTTGATAAAGCAAAGAGATGCTCATCTAGAAAGGAATCACTGACTAGAACTGGTTCATCTTTTTGTTAAAACTTGGACAAAAATTCTGCAACCACATTCTCTCGACTAAGCTTGTCAAGTATAGTAATGTCAAATTCTTGAAGCAAAAGTAACCATCTAATCACTCTATAGGTTACAATAGGTTTATTTATTAAGAATTGAATTACAGAATGATCATTATGAACAAACACTTTATATCTGGTAATATAATGATGAAACTTATTGATTACATAAACAATAGATAGACACTCCTTTTTAGTTACCATATAGTTTACCTCAACTCCTGTGAATTTTTTTCTGATGCAGTAGATGGAGTAGGAAAGGTTATCTTCTTTCTATCCAAGGACAACTCCCATGGAACAATCTGAGGCATCTATATGAATATGAAAATGAAGTTCATAGTTTGGACCTCTAAGTACTGGTGTGGTTACAATCTTGTTCTTAGTGGTGTTGAAGGCTTCTTGACATTTTGGTGTCCAAGAGAAAATAACATCTTTTGCTAACCATGCAAACAAGGGGGAGGTAATCTTAGTAAATTTTTGGATAAACCTCCTAGAATACCCTGCATGGCCTAGAAAGCTATGCACATCCTTTTGGCTAGTGGGTGTAGGCAAGTCCTAAATGATTTTTATCTTTTTGGGATTAAATTGAATACCCTTGGAAGAACTATAATGACCAAGTACTACCCCTTTTGTCATAAGCATAAGACAATTTTCATGGCTTAATGATAAATTGGTGTCTATACAACGTTTAAGTACCTTTTCTAAATTTTTTTAGCCTCTTCATAAGTATTTCCATGGACAGTAAAATTGTCCATATATACTTCAACACAGTCATTTACAAGATCTGCAAAAATGCTCAAAACTGCCCTTTGAAAAGTGGTAGGGGCATTACATAAACCAAACAACAAAAAATTATAGGGAAAGGTGCCCCATGGAAAAGTGAAGGTGGTCTTGTCCTAGTTGTCAAGTGTTATGCGAATCTAGTTGTAGCTGCTAAACCCATCTTGAAAAGAAAATAACTTCTTACCTACAAAAGTACCCAACACTTGATCAATAAATGGTAAGGGAAAGTGATCCTTTTTAGTAGCTTTATTAAGTGCTTTATAATCAACATAAATCCTCCACTTACCATTTTTCTTAGGAACCACAACTAGACGAGAGAACCACTGACTATCTGAAATAGGATATATAAATCCAACATTTAACAATTTCTGTAACTCCTCTTTAACTATTTCATGCAAGACGAGGTATATCCGTCACTGTGGTTGCCTAACTGGATGGATACCTTTTTCAATATAAATATGGTGGGTGTAGGTGTCAGGATGACTTCCACCCATGTCTTGGTATTCCCAAGCAAATGTATCTTTATTAGTTCTAAGCATGAAAATGAGATCTTGATTTTTTTTAGTGCTTAAATATGAATTAATATTAAGTGTGTGACTAGGTAAAATTTCCATGGCTTTTGATTGTGCAGGTGATTTAATGGCTACTACTTGTGAAGTGGATGGTGTATTGCTAGAATTTGTAGAGGATAAAAATGGACTATACAAACAATTATGATGTAGCAATTGATGCAATCTAACAAAGTGTTAAACAAATTGTGAGCTAACTACTAGTGGAAAATTTCCAAAGGGACAAGGAGTATTTATACCTAAATGAAGAACCTTTCTTTCAAAGATTTCATTAGATGCATATCTATTTTGAATAAAATTAATAAGAATTCTATCTTCAGTAGGTTCCTCAATCTATAATGCTTGACCAATTGTTAAGACTGGTAATGACTCATCCAAGTCACTATTGATCCACACTGTATCCTCCATCTCCAATAAGGGTTGTGCTGGTGGGTATAAAGTCAACTATTTTGTGTGCTCTCCATTAGAAATGAACATGTTTCTAGATTGAAAGTTGATGAATGCAGTTGCAGCTGCTAACCAAGGTCATCTCGGAATCAAGGGGTATTCCCCCAGCTTAATCTTAGGCTACAAAATCATAAAGTCAGTTGGGTATTCCCATGAATGAATAGAAAGAAATACATCTTCAATCATACCCTTTGGTTTGACCAAAGATTGGTCTACCATTTGGAGAAATGTGGGAGTAGGTCTAAGTCCCTTTAGTGACAATATTTCCTTTGTTTCATTTGTCATAACATTAATTGCAACAACCAAATTAACAAGTGTGTTTGGAATAATAACTTTACCAATAGATACCTTTATGACAAGAATCCTTGGATTCGAGTACTTAGGAACGGTTATATTCCCAAGCATGAGTTCTGCTAACTTTCCAATGACTTGGATGGTCGTTAGATCTTGCTTCTTCTTCTACTTTCAAGTACATAAATCCCAAACTATTTTTGTATGTACAGGAATATCCTTGATGGCCTACAAAAAAGGGATCTTAATGTTAATGTTAATGTTACGTAACTCATTGAAAAAATTAAACTCAGGTTGAGACTTCCTTTTGCACTAAATTTGAATAAAATCAATCGGTGAAAGGATGTTTCTTTACTGGGTCTTCTTCAGTTTCTTCATTAATTTCAGTGATGGTGGGCCCCTAGAGAGCCTTCCCCAACCTTGATTGAACTCCCTCTATTTCTACAATATTAATAAGATATGTAGGATAACTTATTGCCTCATTATTATACATGGGTTGTGTTGCCTTATTGTTGGGATTTGGGTTTGGTTCAATTGGCATTGTTGTAGGCTTTGGTGGTTGTGTTGGATTGGTTGGCTAGGTAGATGATGATGGTATGGGTGGAATAAATTGTTGTGGCTGCTAGTATGGGTTGATCATTGGAGGAGGTGGAAATTGTGATTGTGACGGATATGGCTATTGGTATGGTGAAGGTTGTGGCACTTTTGGCCTCCATGCCTATTGCCACAACTATGAAGCATACTGGTATTGTGGCATCCATTGAGGGTATGGTGGAGGTTATTGCCAACCCCCATACCATCCAGGTTGATTGGAAAAAGAATTAGATTGGATAGTTCTTGGAGAAAAATAATCATTCATCATTCTATTATGCATTACTTGAGGTGGAAAAGTTCGTCTAGGGGCCATGTAGTAGATAGGTTCCTTAGAATATTCAATGTCAGGTGGGTAAAAGCACAAAGTTGTGTCACACTTTATAAAGGAAACAAACAACACTAATCCAACTTTTAAACTTGAATCACTAAAAAGTGGCATATATGTTTTGGATTTTTAAATGATGCAAACTAATAAAATGTGTATTTTTTAAAATATTTTATGCTTGTATTTTTTAGAAAAAATTAAAAAATTATTTGAATATATATTTTTTATAAATTTACACTACAATTTTGTTGTTGATAAAATGCTGAAAAATGAAGTTACATGAGACATCAATCTTTATATAGTAAATTTTATTATTTTTCCTTCAAATTTTTTGTGTGTATTAATAACTTGAAACTTTAGTGCATGGATTTTTTTTTTCAATTTTGATAAATATTTATTTTTAAATAAATATTAAAATGTGTGTTTACTGAAGCGTAGCTGTTTCCATTTGACATCAAATTTTAAATTGATTATTTATCTAAAATAGAAAAAAATTATACCATCATGATATAGACTCTTTTATCTAGTGCATCATTTTTTAAAAATTTTTTTAATAAGTTTTCGTATTTTTCTTGACATGGTAATTAACCTAATATTTTTGTGTTGATAACCTACTTTTAGTAAAAATAAAAAATAAAAAATAAAATATAAATAATAGTTAATATATATATATATATATATTTGAAAACAACACTTATGGATCTACAAAAGGGTACTTTTATATATTTTTTAAAAATATTATTTACATGACTAGGAGTTGTCAAAACATCAAGTTTTTCACGTATTTTTTTTTTTTTGGCAAATTGTCTTCAAAGTGGTTCTACATATGCATTTATCTAATAATTTTAGTTGGAAAAGTTGTGGACATATATAACTTAGCTAGAATGAATCTTATTGGATCATATGTTTGATCGAAATTGACTTTTAGTCAGAAATACTTAAATTTAGTTGTGCTGATAAGTTGGCCAAAAGTGTGACATAACTTTGTGCTTTTACACAAGTGTACCTACGGGAAGATGCCTTAAGGTAGAAATTTTACTAACTTCTTTTAAGGATGAAATATTTGACCTACTATAGGGGAAATCCTCGCTAATATGTCTCTTGTGGCAAGTTGGACATAATATAGCCAAGGCCTTTTCAGCTTCCTCTTGCTTCCTACAAGTATACAAAGTGTCTATTTGTTTACCCATATGATTTAAAAAATCAGTTTTAAGATCTTCAAGTAAATTACCTATTTCATGCTTTATTTTACATGTGGCATTTCTTGGAGAAGAAAGCTTACTTGAATAACTCCTCCCCGAACATTGCGACCTTGAGTAATTCTTGCAAATGTCACAAATGTCATCAAATTTCAATTTAGATACATTACCTTTTCCTATTAAATTCAATGAATCCATAGTATCATCTCTTATTCCCCGAAGAAACAACATTTTAATAGTATTAGGAGTTAGCTCTAGTTGTTGTGATCATTGTAGGTTGAACATGAAGAGCTCGAGGTAATCTTCCATGGTCTCATCTTCTTTCTATGTTAGATGAAAGATCTCATCCCAAACCTCTCTCATTTTACAATACTCTTGGTATTTTATCAAAAATAATTCCTTCATGACATCCCATGTTCTGATATTTGTAAGGTTCATGAACTAGCAAAAAGCTGCATCCTTCAATGTGGCTGGGAAAAACTTGAGCTTTTGTGCATCACTTTGATAGTCATAACCGTGGCACAACACATCAAACTCAAACAAAAACATATCAAGATCTTCAACAGAAAGACCACGAAACACATGCAAGGCAGAATGGGGAATATTTTTCATAGGGGCATCCTCTTCAGGATGTGTGATTGGAAACTCAAAAGTGATTGGGTTGTTGTGAGCCAATGCATGTTCATTTTTATTGTTGTTTTTGTTGAGATCAACCATGAATTGAGATACCCAAGGAGTGAAGAATGTTTTAAATGGCTTTTGTTTTCCTAAGGATGGACCAACTCTAGACTCATAAGATTCTTGAAATAGCTTTGTGACCCTTTTTTATAATTCTTTAGAAGACTTCGGATGGATACCGAAAGGGGTCTCAACAATGGTAGACTCAAAAACACACTTTGGAATGTATGGTTCAGGTAACTCTTTCTTAGGTGATGGGTGTACAACTAAAGGTTTGACTAATTCTTCCTCAAGTGAAATGTGCACAACTAATGGTTGTAATTTTTTTTTTCAATTTTTCTCATTGTGAGCTACTTCCCTCAATGGATGGTTTTGTTTTATTTTTTAAATTTTCAGGTTGTGAACTATTTCCTTTCTCCCTTTTAACAAATCTATCTCTACTATCCCTACTATGATTCATGCACCTATATGGCTTATAACAAAAAAAAATAGGAGTATTAACCTTAACAAGGTCAAAAATTGTATAGGATTCCCTCTTGACATATTGGTCCTAACTCAACTTGCTATGATTTCAGGCCTTTAACACCTTTCCTCGATAACAATGCCAAAAATGTAGGGTAAAACTGTGGATTACAGATAAAGTAAAAATTTATCTTTATAATATTATTAAATGGTTCTCATGAATTGGGTATGGATTTTCCTTAGTTTATTCCTATGTATGTCAATCCGGGGGACGTAAACTGATAAAAGGTATCGATGCTGTTTGCCTAAGGGCTGAACCTAGCGAGCTAAGTGTGAATAAATGCAACTACATGTAACTTGCTTTTATTCAGAAATCTATTTTTCAGACTTCCTGTCAACTGTGTGACTAGAACTTGTGCTAGGAATAGTTTATAACAGAGACATATTAAAACCAAAGAGTAAAAAAAATATTAAAGCTTTCACACTAGAAATGAATTGATAGAAAATAACTAAGTACTGAAATGAAATGTAATGTGATGTGACAGACTATATTCATATTTATTGATAAACACACTGATTAACACCGAATGTAATATCAAACTAAAAACAACAAGAACATTGATTTATATGCATTGGAAGATAATATGATACACTGGATTCACCTGTAACCATACATACACTAATTAACAACACACCAAATTATTCCAACGTAATAATTAACAACACACTAAATAACTTAGAATTAACACAATGATTAAAGATTGAAAACATATTTAAAATTGAAGAATATTGTTACCATACTACACACTAATACTACAACAATTCACTAGCCAATTGAGGAAGTGGGCCCTACCTTCTCCAATTGTCCAGTGATGAAATGAAAGCTTATTCCACACTACTCAATATTCATGCAAATGACATTTTAAATCACAATCTCTTTAAATCAGAACTGTAGCTTATAGTTGTATATTATCAACTATCAATTCAAGTCTTCACATACATATTTATAGGGATTATGAACCATTAAGTTTATAGCTAATGCTAATAAAAAATCATATGACTATTTAAGGTTGTTTGTGGCCTGTGGCCAACAACCTTAGAAACTACTTAGAAATAGTTTACAGAGTTTAACATTGTTTTAAAACAAACTAACAACTTAAACTAAGTTTATAGAAAAAGACACATGACTCATAAATGGTTTTGGCTTCATTTCCAATGATTCTCCTCTTGCTCCCACACACCATCCACCTAGTTATCCCTTGCCGCCATAGTCGTGAAGGTAATCAATAAATAATTAAGGGTTTTGATACATTTACAAGTTTTTATCTTTTCTTTGCATATTATTAAATATCCCTACTTTATTAACAAATAGTGACAAGAACGACATAGGATCCTATAGAAATGAAAGGGTAAAAGGTAAATGAAAGGTAAAAATAAGGACACATTTAACCCTCATCACCAACATTTTGATAATATATCGTTTGAAATTTTTCACCTCCTAGGTTGCAAGTTATGAAAGTTTGAAAAAATGGCCTATTTAGGGCTAAAGGAATCAAAGTAAGGCACCTGGGGGCCACAATATTTGGCTGCTGGTAATTGATATGACCGCCTACAATATAAAATGTTTTCAAAAAATCTTGTTGTCACCCATTGTCGTTGTCGCTAGGGTGGGGCAGTTGGGGGGTAGCAGGCCACATGTCGCATTTCTCGGGGCATAACCCCTTGCTAAAGTGGGCTTGGGGAATTAAGCCCCTAGTGACTAGGGCTTCCAAAATGATAAAAAAATATCAACACCAACAATAAATCTAATATTATAATATAAAAAACCTACGATGCAATAAATAAGTCATGCCTAGCGATTGATGTGATCAAATGACTATGAAAAAAATAACAGGTGAGCTGACCTAAAAGGATGAAGTATACAATAATGACATCATGATAGGGAACTTGAAAAATATTTTATGGTCCCACATGTCGATGCCTACAAATACCTGCAACCGTACAACACCATACAATACAACCAAGTACGAATGCATACAACCATACAATAGTTATTTTTGTTGCTTGATTCCCTAGTGAAAGATGTCAAAATTTGACAAATTGACAATCAATCCTTAGGTTCTCAATCCTTCCAGATGCAATGACGAGGATGATTTTTTTTCCCAAATTCCTCCAAAAAATTAGCTACCCCCCAATATTACAACTAAACCATTCTTCAAACCCTTGTAGATCTGTCAAAACATGATGAAATTTGACAAAAAGAAGGAAATTTGATTTTCTTTGACACCCTAGATTCAATTGTGAGGTCCTTGAAACCCCAAATCACACCCAACCAAAATTTCATGCCAAGATAGGTCCCTTAGATTTGGGAAGAAGTCTATAGCATTGAAGCTCTAATACCATGTAGGAGTTTATTGTTGGCAACACAAGGGCAGACAATTGAGAGGGGGGGTGAATCAGTTGTCACATAAATTCTACTTATTAAAATTATTCTCAGATCTGATAAATAAACATGAAAGCATAAACCATTACCACATCAAAAACACACATAACACCAAGATTTTTGCGTGGAAACCCTATTAGGGGAAAAACCACGATGGAGGTTAATCCAAAAGATTATACTCTGTTAAAAGTATTACAAATGGGGAATGCACATGCATTCAGGCACACTACATAGAGCTCACTGCTCAAATACAAAAGTATTACTGCCCAAAGGAAGACCCACTATCTTATAGTCACATTCAGATTACATCCGAAGATTTTGAACTGAGAAAATAAAATTTGCTAATGTTTGATTACAATTTTGATTAAGCACATGAACACTTCCTTTTGCTCACTCTTCTTTACACTTCACTTCAGCCTTCAACATATTAGAACATTATTTACACATAGCACTCTCACATCTCACTCTCCACTTCTCACCATACCTCAAATGGTATGAAAAATCGATCATATATATCCACAATTAAGGATAACATAAACTACATGTTGGCCCAACAAAATATGAAATGTGTATAAAATGTCGGTCCAAATTAATAAATAATTTATCAATGTGAATCAAATAATATCGGCCAAAACATAGCAAGGACCCAAAACAACATGTATCAAACACGAAACACCTTAAACAATTAGCCTCAAAGATCCACAACACGCTACAATCACCTTGTCGGTCATGATCATGAAAAATATGAACTCTCAGAAGAAAATCACCAATCACGAGCACAACAATCGATGCGAACCAACAACATAGATAAAGAAAAATCTAGAAACATGCACAGGTATCATAAATCACCGCAGAAGCATCCACAACAAATTAGTTTACTAGAATCACATCATCTTCTTTCAGGAACATCAACTATAGCAACATAACAACTGTCGGAACACCGATACTCATAAATTGATCAAATCTTCATGCGAACCTCTGAAAATTCAGGTGGATAAACTAGATATACGTTTCAAAAAACTCTTTAATCCTCAACTCCTTATCCTCAATATATTGAGCTATCCATCATACTGAACTTCATTGCATCACTAACAACCTGCAACTTATTTTATTACAATTTTCTCAATATCCTCGACATATACAACCTTAAAGACATTAATACAAATAGTGTTGACATCAATGATAACCACATATCAGAAATATCCAACAATCTCCAACAATATCCCCCTTTGGCATTGATGGCAACACATGATGTGAAAAACACCATCAATGATACTTTGTCTTAACACTTTCTCTCCCTTAGGTTTTGACTCTTTTCTCCTTAACTCTTTTATAGATTTTCACATGAATCTTCTCCCCCTTTGACATCAATGACAAAGGTATACATTATATTTCTCCATGAAAGCTTTAAACCACATATCTGAACATCTGACTACTCCCCCTGAGTAGCAGCCACCACAATATCAATCCAGATCACATGATATGACTATGAAATGCATAGACTGATGCAAGTCATTGTATCTTAATTCTAATTAGGAGGGGTAATCACCCCTAACTCCCCTCTAAGATACTCAAAAGTATCCTTAGGCAAGGGCTTGGTAAAGATATATGCAATCTATTCCTTAGTAGGAACATACTCCAATCTGACTGGTGCAGGAGGACCTAGGAAAAACACCTAGAAAACACCTAGGAAACACAAGGCATAGGTAATTTTGCTTTTGAAGTTATAAGGTCATGTTGACCATTTCTTTAGAGATAGAGACTTAATAAAAGGTTAGAGACTAGGAAACACAAGGCATAGGTAATTTTGCTTTTGAAGTTATAAGGTCATGTTGACCATTTCTTTAGAGATAGAGACTTAATAAAAGGTTAGAGACTAACTAAAATGCCTTGGTCAGGAAGAATCAGGAGTGCAAAGGTTTGTGAGTTTAGAAGTTCACTTGTATTAGTTTTCTAGGCAAATTGGTAAAAGTGGAAAACTAGTACATTCAACATTTTTGCCACTTGACAACTGAAATTTCTGACCATGGAAGGAATAACTACCTTGGGGAGACTATTTAAGGTGTGCCTCGACCTGTGTGAAAGGTTGGCAGGTAGTGAGAACACTTGTAATTTGAAATTTGATAAATGTTAGAGTGGATAGTGAGAAGGATAAGTGAAATTTTGTGTGAACAGGAGCGGTCATGGCTCTGTAGGTTATTGTAGGTTGTATTATACCTATGTTTCAAGCTTTGTGTTGTGATAATTAACTTGTGTAATCAGTTTCCAAGCATTGTTTTTGAAGTTTATTTGTTTTTTTTTGTTCACTGTTTTGTCTGGCAGACTGTAATTGATGGAGTCCTGACTACTTTCCCACTGTACTTGAGTACGGGCCTTTGGGAAATGTGGTTAGGCTCCATGTATTTACATAAGCTAGAGTTAGGAGTGGTCAGGAGATATGGAAGCATGAAGAAAGACTTATCCTAGGCGAGCTTGACAGTGCCCGACTAGGAAAGTCTTGAAGTGCTAAGCACTTAACTTGTA
>CM021102.1:426554587-426629238 GCA_007115665.2 Sequoiadendron giganteum | reverse complement strand
TCCTTGCTAAACCCCATGGTAGAAAGGTGGAAGGAAGCCTTGCAGAGGCTTGGTAACAAGGAGGAGGTTCCAACAGTCCATTTGTGTGGAGAACCAAATAACAGTTCATCGGGTGGTCAAGAAATGGCTCTAAAAGGCCTAAATTTGCTAATTTGGAAGTTCTGACCTGTGTACGGTCAAGCAAGGGTTGAGACCTTGAAAATATTGAAGTGTTGGGTATCAGGACCAAGAATCCACATAAAAGATCTGGGGTTCATTGGAGAAATTAGGAGAGTTACTTCATTCTCTCAGAGGAAAGGCCTAATTTGGGAAGCCTAAAATTAGGGAACTAAAACCCTAGGTGAGGGTTTGGAGGTAGCGAATGACAAATGGAGTATGGGGAACTATCAAGAACCATAGGAAGATGATTAGAAACCCTTGGAATCATATCAACACCCCCTGCAAAGATGAATTGAGTCATTTGAGAGAATTAGTCTTTAGGGAAGATTGAAGGCTAAGAGTAGATTGGGAGGTAGTGCACCAAGTTTGACTTGGTAAGCTATTTTGACATGATAGTAGGGTTGGCCAGAAGAACCAGGGGCACCTAGTTAAGATGAAGGTCCTATAGGTTCAGTTGGTGTAGAAAGACACCAAGGAGATCTTGCAAGCAAGGATCCAGAGCATGGAACAGTGAGTGTTCCATCCAACTCTTACCCTATCACTGACTTCCTTTTCACTCACCTTCTCTCTCAAAAAGTGAAACTTGATCGATATATGCTTGGTTTTTGAATGTAGCACCAAATTCTTAGAAATGTTAGTTGCACTTGAATTATCATAGAATATAGCAATAGGTTCATCATACACAATTCTAATATCTTTCAACATATGCTTCATCCACAATACTTGAGTACAATTGTTAGTAGTAATAATGTATTTTGCCTTTGCAGTAGATAAAGAAATGGAATTATGCTTCTTACTTAACCGTGAAATCAACTTCTTTCCCAAGGAAAATGCACCACCACTAGTACTCTTTTTGTCATCCACATCTCCTACCCAATCAACATCAGTAAAAGCATTCAAAGTAAGGTCATCTTCTTTAGGATACCATAGGCCAAAATTGACTATCCCCTTCAAGTACCTGAAAATCCTCTTCACAACTATCACATGAGATTCCTTAGGATCAACTTGAAATTTTACAACAATGCATACAACATTCATGATATTAGGTCTAGTTTGAGTCAATTAGAGCAATTCACCAATCAGGGATCTGTATCTAGTATGATTTGTTTTACGAGACTCATCATCTTGTGTCAACTTACATCCGCTCACCATAGGTGTACCAACTGGATTTGAATCTTTTATACCAAACTTCTTTAGCAATTCTTTCACATACTTGGATTGAGATATAAAGATCCCTTTAACTAGCTGAGCAATTTGCAATCCCAAAAAGAATTTCATTTCTCCAATCATAGACATCTCAAACTCACTCTGTATCTCATCAGAAAACTTCATGCACAAACTATCATCTCCTCCAAAAATGATATCATCAACAAAGACTTCAACAATCAAATATTTATCATGATCAATCTTGAAATAAAAATTACTATAAACAATACCTTTATTAAATCCAAGCTTCAATAAATACTTGTCCAATATGGCATACCATGCTCTTGGGGCTTGCTTAAGTCCATACAATGATTTCTTCAATCGACAAACCATATCTCCCTGACCAGTCAATTCAAATCCATCATGTTGCTCAATATACACTTCTGCATCCAGTTCGCCTTTTAGAAATGATGACTTGACATCCATCTGATAAACCTTGAAGTTTTTGTAAGCAACATAAACAATAAATAGTCTCACAGCTTCAATCCTAGCAACAGGAGCAAAATTTTCTTCAAAGTCAATTCCTTCCATCTGAGAATATCCTTTACACACCAGTCTTGCTTTGTTTCTAACAACTTCACCTTGCTCATTCAATTTGTTTTGAAAGACCCATTTAGTTCCAATTACATTTTTGTCCTTAGGTCTAGGAACAAGAATTCATGTATCATTCTTCTCAATTTAAAGTAGTTCTTCTTTCATTGCTTCCACCCAATGTTCATCTTTGCATGCTTCATTGACATTATTAGGCTCAATATTTGAGATCAAACAATATTCTTCTGCAATTCTTCTCCTAGTTTGAACACTTTTGTTCTTATCACCTATAATATGATCTTCTAAATAATTTAGTCTTACATACCTTAGAGTCTTAGGCTGTTCTTGAACTTTAGGCTCTTGTGATCTTACTTTTTCACTTTCACTAGTTTCTTCCTCTTGATTTTCTTGATTTAGAGTCTAATCTTTCTTTCCTTTATTTGTACTATTATTCTGATCCTCTGAATCACATCCGTAGGTTCTGGATGGTCTAAATGTGTCTTCATCAACCTTTTCATTAGTGCTTTCAATTACTTTCCTTAATCTCTTATTGTAGCACCGGTAGGCTTTACTTTTAGTAGAATAACCAAGAAAGATTCCTTTGTCACTTCTAGCATTCAAATTTCCTATATCTTCATCTCTTTTGATATAGAATTTACTCCCAAAGATTTTGAAGTATCTAATAGTAGGATTATGACTAAACCATAGCTCATAAGGATTCTTACCAATATCACCTTTGACATGTACCCGGTTTGAGAGTATAAATGACAGTACTCACAACTTCTCTCCAGTAGATATGAGGAACATTTCCTTCCAGCATCATAGTCCTAGCAACTTCTTGAATTATCCTGTTCTTCCTTTCCACAACTCCATTTTGCCGAGGGGTATGCGGGGCAGATAATTGTCTCTTTATCCCATGCTCTTCATAGAAAGAATTAAACTCACCAGAAGTGAATTCACCACCTCTATTTGATCTCAGACATTTAATCTTCAGACTTGTCTTTGTCTCAACCATAGCCTTGAAAATATTGAATTTCTCTAGAGCTTCAATATTTTCCCTTAAGAAAGTAACCCACATCAATCTAGAATAATCATCAATAAGTAACATGAAATACCTATCTCCTTGTAGACTTCTGACTCTAGAAGGACCACACAAGTTAGTATGCACAAGCTCCAACACTTCATTTGAACAATGCTATTTGCTTTAGAATGAAACTCTAGTTTGATTCCCTAATTGACATTCCTTGCATATAGTATTAGTAGGTTTTATCAACTTAGGAAGATCTCTCACTGCCTTAGTAGAACTTATCTTGATAATATTGTCGAAGTTTACATGACACAATATCCTATGCCACAACCAACTTTCATCAACTTGAGCAATCAAACAACTTTTACTAGTAGTACTTAGGTGAAATATATTACCTTTTGTTTTTGTACCAGATGCAATCACATTTCCTGAATTCCCAAATATTCTACACTTTCCATCCTTGAATTGAAGATTATATCCCTTGTCAACCATTTGTCCAAAACTTAAGAGATTATGATTCAAACCTTCCACATATAGAACATCATTAGTATTATGCTTACCATCAAAATAAATGGATCCTCTGCCACAGATTACACCAACTTTGTCGTCACCAAATATTACAACACCACCATCATACTTTTCCAGGCTCACAAATTTACTTTTATCACCTGTCATGTGATGAGAGCATCCACTGTCAATCACTCATTCATCTTTTTCTTCAACTCTGGTAGCTAGATCTTTCTCCACATTCATGTAACTAGTAGAATCAGTAGGTACATGATTATTTTCCTTGATAGCAATAAATACCCATTCATCCTCACTTGCATTTCCTTTATCAGATTCATCATCTGTCACACCTTCATTAGCAACAAAATAACACTTTCTTTGGAATCTAGGCTTGTTAGATCTTGGCTTAGGAACTCTTTTAGGACACCTTGAGGAAAAATGACCTATCTTACTGCAAGAAAAACATTTAAGAGGCAATTTCCCTTTATACTTACCTTCTCCTTTGGATACTCTCTTGACAAGAAGTGCTTCAAGCTCATCTAGTTTTCTCTCTTCTTCTTCAATCTCTCTCATTTCCTGCTCATACTTGGAAATTTTTCTAGAAGAACTTTCTCTCGAATCGTATCTCTGCTTATCTTTTATGGAGATAGTAGCTTTAAATGCAGATTATGTCTTAGGAAAAGATTCACCAAAATCACTTAACTGAAAAGCAGCAAGCTTACCAATCAACATGTCTCTGGTTACATTTGTCACAGTTCAGATCTCCTCAATAGAAACAACTTTGTGTTTGTATGCAATAGGTAAGGATCTAAGCACTTTAGCAACAATCTCCGACTCTTCCAATTTTCCACCAGCACATCTGATACTACACAAAAGTTCATTCACTCTTTGCATGAAAGAAGTGATGTTCTCATCTTCACCCATCTTCAATGTTTCATATTTCCCTTTCAAGCTTTGTAGCTTAGCAATCTTCATATGGTTATCACCTTCATACAAAGTTTCCAACTTTTTCCAGATCTCATAAACAGTCTTTAGCTCCATTACATTTTTCATTTTAGAATCAGTCAGAGCACTCAACAATGCTACCTTAGCCCTGATATTGTATTCAGCTTCCTTGATTTCACCTGTAGTAGAAGGACCATTTTGTGGGATGATATATATTATTTCTAATCATCCAGTAAGGTTCACCAATGCATCTCAAATGACACTCCATTCAAGTCTTCGATAGAGAATAACTTGTTCCAAGAAGCCTTGGACTATCTTTCTTATATGTCACCATCCTAGATCACCTCAAGCAATCAAGCTTCTCTAGAGGAACCTGCTATGATACCAATTGTTGGCAACACAAGGGAAGAAAAATGAGAGGGGGGTGAATCATTTTTCATATAAATTATACTTATTAAACTTATTCTTAGATCGGATAAATAAGCATGAAAACATAAACCATCACCACATCAAAAACACACATAACACCAAAATTTTTGCATGGAAACCCTATTAGGGGAAAAACCACGGTGGAGGTTAATCCACAAGATTATACTCTGTTAAAAGTATTACAAATGGGAAATGCACATGCATTCAAGCACACTGCCTAGAGCTCACTGCTCAAATACAAAAGGATTATTTCCCAAAGGAAGACACACTGTCTTACAGTCACATTCATATTACACCCAAAGATTTGAACTAAGAAAATAGCATCTGCTAATGTTTGATTACAGTTCCGGTTAAGCACATGAACACTTCCTTCTGCTCACTCTTCTTCACACTTTACTTTAGCCTTCGAAAGATTAGAACATTATTCACACATATCACTCGTACATCTCGCTCTCCACTTCACACCATACCTCAAATGGTATAAACAATTGATCATATATATCTGCCATTAAGGATACCATCAACTACATGTTGGCCCAACAAAATATGAAATGTGTACAAACTGTCAGCCCAAATTAATAAACAATTTATCAATGCGAACCAAATAATGTCAGCCAAAACATAGAAAGGACCCAAAACAACATGTCTCTAACATGAAACACCTTAAAAAATTAGCCTCAAAGATCCACAACATGCTACAATCACCTTGTCGGACATGATCATGAAAAAAATGAACTCTCAGAAGAAAATCACTAATCACGAGCACAAAAAATGATGCGAACCAACAAAACAGATAGAGAACAATCTAAAAACATCCACAAGAATCATAAATCACCACAAAAGCATCCACAACAACTCAGATTACTAGAATCACATCATCTTCTTTCAGGAACATCAACTACAACAACAGAACAATTATCGAAACACCAATACTCATAACTTGATCAAATCTTCATGCGAACCTCTGAAACTTTAGGTGGATAAACTAGATATACTTGTCAACAAACCCTTTAATCTGCTACTCTTTATCCTCAATATATTGAGCTAGCCATCATACTGAACTTCACTATATCACTGACAACCTGTAACTTATTTTATTTCAATTTTCTCAATATCCTCGACATATACAACCTTAAAGACATTAATTCCAATAGTGTTGAAATCAATGATAACCACGTATCAGCAATATACAACAATCTCCAAAATTTATGGTGATCTCCTCAACACCCTAGGATCACCTGAAAGATAACAATAACTTCCACAAGAGAGAAATGGCAGAAATATCATGTTATGATTATGGATGTAATATTGCCAGATTGAATATATTGGAAACCAGATTGTTGGATTGTTACAATGTACATATGATTCCTTGCTTATATAGGCAAGGTGTGATGATGTACCAACATTAAATGAATATATCATGTAATTAAATAATATGATAAAAAATTAAAAGATCCTAGGGATCTAATATTTAATAAAAGCTAAAAAGCTAAAATCTTATCTAAGCATTAAGTATGCTTAGAACCTAGGCGGACTTAATATGTAAATAGGACATATATAGGTAAAATACCTATTTACCCAAATATTAATATATTATATTAGAAGTTTATAAATGTTTATTCTATATATATTTATCAATGTATAGTCTTCTAGTAAATATTATTCTTTAACATGCACAAAAGATAACTCCATAAATCCTTAGTAAGATATACTTGTAGAAAGGATAAATAAGAAGTTGATGGAAAATAAAGAGAGGATTCTCAATGGTGTTAGTTTAGAGAAAAAAATTGGGGTAGAAGTGGTGATTGCTACTTGTTACTTGATTAACAAATCTCCTACATCATCTTTTGTGGACCAAATCTAGAAGGAATTTTGGATGAGAGAGAACCATTCTCTTTGACATTTTAGAATGTTTATTTGTGATGTCTATTTGCATGTTCATATAGAAAATCCATCTAGAGTATAATATATATAAAACATGTCTTCATTAACTACATTGATGATGTGAAAGAGTGCAAACTTTAGAATATAGGGACAAAAGGTAGTTTATAGATATAATGCAATATTTAGAGATATTACATATTCTCCATAGCAAGTATAAGTAAGAGATGGTGAGGAAAAGGTGGTGTATTTTAAGACTAAGAAAGAGAAAATTTGTACTTCATGATGAACCTAAGGAAGGAAATACACCTAAAGATGAAGGTGATTCTTGAAAATGAACCTTAAACCCCACTCATGAGAAGATCTATTTAACCAAGGAGATAACCATATGAATATGTCCTACCTATTTTTTATGTACCTACCAATGATGACAATCCTATAACTACAAAATAAGTAATTAATTAAATGAAACTAAATCTTGAAAGCAACACATGAATAAAAGAAATGGCATATTTGGAAAAGAACAAGACTTGGGATTTTATCAAGTTGTCATCATGAAGGATGCTCCTTAGTTGTAAATTGATGTTTAAAATTTTGTGTTAGAGGATTAGATTGAAAAAGGTACAATTGATAGCTAAAGAGTTCCTACATTGATGAAATCAATTCTGGTGAGATCATCTTTCTAATTGCTAAGTTAAATTCTATTATAATTAATTATTGTTTTAATCACGAGTTTAAAAATATGGTTGTTGAGACAATATTCTTATGTAAATCTAAATTAACAGATCTATATAAAGAATTTTATGGTAAAAGGAAACAAGGATTTGGTTTTTAGGTTGAAGAAATATTTTTATGCTTTGTAGTAGACATCAAAGATGTGGTATCAAAATTTTAATATATATATTTTTCAATCTTGAATTTTATAGATGTAAATCTAATCATTATATTTATTTTAAAAATTGATTATCATTTTTTTGTCATCATTATATGTTGTTGGCATGTTTCTCATTTGAAACAGTAAGGATATGATTAAGGATCTTAAATCTCAAATTTCTTTATAAATTGGTATGAAAGATCTAGGTTCTATAAAAATTATCTTAGGCATGAAAATTAGAAGAGGTTGACCTAACAAATTATTTTAGTTAAGTTAGATAGATTATCTTGAATCTATTTTATAGAGATTTAAGATTCGAGATTGTACAAACTAGTAAATATTCTTATTCTTGATGCAACTAAGTTGTTGAAATAATTTCCTAATATATAAGAAAATATAGAAAACTATTGATACACATTTTGAAAACTAACAAGAATAGAACATTGTGTTCCCTCTTCTAAATCAATCAAGAAATGTATCAAAAATTTCATTTAAATATTAAGGCATCCTAGTATGTAGCTCAAAGATTATGTGAACATGTTTCCATTTAAGTGGTTGCTGATTTAAAAAAGAATGAGTTTATAATTCATCAAACAAATTACACTTCAATAATTTTAAGTTTGTTTCATCTAAAAAATTTACTTATCAATGTTTATTTTCTAAATTTAAACACAAGTATTAAAACTAAAATATAAAATATGTGTGATTGAAAAGAAAAATCAAATAGTAGAGAGAAAAAATAAAATTAAAAAAATTAAAAAACAAAGGAAGAAAGTTTATTTTGAACAACCTAGAAATTTTCAATATCATGAATTCCACAAAAAATTATAGATTTATTAACTTCAACAAAATCTTCTCAATAACCAATATTGTCTTTAAAAAATAAACAACAAAGAATTCTCATCCTCAATTAATATGGACTTTATGTAAAAATAAATAAATATAAAATTCCACTTAGAACCAAATTTAAAAAAAGATTGATATATTAAATTTCAAACTCTTAAATTTTCTTAAAAAACGAAATTCATAATGATAAATAATATTATATAATAAATAAAATACATTGTTTATCCTCTTCCTCTATTCTATTTTTCAATTTTATACCTACCTTTTACAATCGATTACATGAGCTCTTTACAATGATTTCTAGAAGAGAAATAAGTTATAATATATTAATACAAACGTGAGTGCTCGAGTCAAAATCAATTTCTAAAAATATTAAACATTAAAAACAATCATTTCCCTCAATCCATGGCTAAAACCATTACACATTCTATGGGCAGTTATTTTCTAGCATTCTCATTGAATAAGGGGGTTCACAAATTGCTAATTAAAGACCAATTCTTCTTTTATGACTACCCATCTTGAAAAATCCAAAAGCCCATGATCACATCAAAGATTTGATAAGCAATAAATTGTGGGGTCACTAGAGCACCCAGGATTCCCTTACCTAGACCACGTGTTCTTAAAAGATATGTTAATATGCCACTTTATGAAATGCCTTCACTTTTTTGTGAGTTTATTGGCTTTAAAAGTTGTTGCCACGTCATATAGTCCTACATTCCCACAAAATAGAACATCGTTACCACTTTATGTAATAATAAAATAAGATTTTATTTTTTAAATTATTCACCCCTCTTTTGCTAGTCATCATCTTCTTATCCATGTTCTCGGTTGATGTTCATTCTGCAAAACCAAGTCAAGAAAGAATTGATAACTAAATGATTTTAATAATATAATTTAAAATAATCAGTTTTGTTGTTTCATTTATAATTGGCATAGTCACCATTCTATTGGGTGCTCCATGGGACTCTCTTTCTCTCTCTCTCTCTTTTTTGACATTGCAGATAAGGAATCCCTCAAGTTATTTAATGGAAATAAAGACTTTAAAGGAAAAAAATCTAATTATTTTTTTCATCCTAGATTATAAATAATATTGGGTTGGATCGAGTTTGCATGTCAAACACTTCTTTCCCTCCCTTTCAAAGATAGGATCCAAAAAAAGGTTATGAGGATGTTATTAAAATTGTTTGCAGCTTTCTATGGGCAAATTGGACTGGTAAAGCAAGTTTTAAATCTGCCTCTTGGCTTCATTGTATCCAACCCAAGGCTAAAGGAGGGTTGGGTCTTCTGGATTTGAGGACTCGAGGGATTTGCTTGGCAGCAAAATGGTTTGTGAGATTAGTTAATGGTGATTCTTCATGGAAAATCCCGATTCATTTTCGGATTTCTTAAGCTACTACCAAGGGTAAATGATAAGCTGTTAGTTGGGAGGATACAATTTTATAGGCACCTTTCTTCCACTTTAAAGCTTCCTTTCCCTTACTTTCAATTTGGAAGGCATGGCAACGGGTTTGTAATTTTTTGGTTTGGAGAAGTTCCCTTCAACACGGGTTGAACTTTGGATCATCATCAATATGGTGGAATAAACAAGTGTAATATCATGGTTTTCCTCTTGTCATTTCCTTTCCAAGACTGGCATACTACTTATTTAGGAAAGGAATTCAAAGATTCGTGGACTTGTAGGATTTCAATGCTCGCGAGTGGGTCAATTGGCACTTTTTGCAAAATAATTTTGGTCAGCTATAAATATAAGAGCTTTATTATATTTGTTAAGTCATTGGTTTCCTTTGAGCGGGTGATGAAGATGTGTACACCTCTTCATTGTACTCCTTTCAAGGATTGGTGGTGGCTTTCCATGTGTCAGTTTGAGTTATTCCCCCTTAAAAAGGTCTACCTAAATTTGATTCCATGCTTGCCTCTTAACCCCATATTGAATATGAAATGGAACAACAAGTTTCAAGAGAAAACATGGAAAAAGCTGAGTGCTCAAATTTGGCAGTCCAAAATTGAAGCTAATGTTCAAATCTTGACTTGGAAAATCTTGCATTCTAAGATACCTGTTGGTGATAGGTTGGGTTACATGCAGATCCATCCTGTTAAATGCCCTTTTTGCAAACACATTGAAAGTTTGAAGCATATATTTTGGGATTGTTTTGTGTCCAGAAGGAAATGGAGGGTTGTTTTTGTTTATCTCTTTGTTGTGTTTGAGCATGCTTTGAATTGGAAATAAGCTATTTTTGGTTTGGGACTACAAAACAATTTTGCTGTTGATTCTATAAGGCAAATCATCTTGTTTAATTTATGGAAAAGTAGATGCATGGCTATTTTTGCTGATCATGATATTCATCTAGAAACGAAAATGATAAGGTTTTACTTTGACATCATTTTGTAAATTGTTTTCCTATGTTCTCAATTGCAGGGAGTGCCCAAAGTCAATGTGAAGATCTCCAGGCACTTAGACAAGATTAAATGGCAGATTTTACAGCTACATAAAAGTGATGTAATGTGTTCTAAGCAACTTTAGAAAATGTTAAAATTTAGAGTCTGATGGGTCTTCTTGTTGCTGTCCAATGATGTTGCATTTTGTACTTTGTTGAATTGTTAGTTGTTGTCCTTTTTGGATGTTAGGCTAGATGGCTTAGTTTGGTGGGATATTGTTTGTATTACATTCTCTGCAACCTCTGGTTGCCCTCTATTTGTATTTTTTCGCATTGATTCAATATAAAAAAAAGATAGGATCCAATGTTTTTGATTGACCATATGCATAAAATATTTTTGTTTTCCTTTTCACTTTACTTGTAGATTAATTCTACAAGACAAATGATAAATGAAAACTAGTTTTATTGTATCACATGCTATGATAATAAAGAAAAAGCTAATACATTAAATAATTAGGTTACTTAGCTTTCAATGAAAAATCACTATATGTCACATAATCTTCTAGATGCAAAAGGTTTTCATCTAATTATATAAAAATGTATTGGGTTGGCTATTCAAGATAATTGTAAAAATAATGTTGAGCTCATTTTTTCTTATGATGAGATACCATATCCAATAAAATATATATAGGGTCCACCATGTTTGTACATGCTTTAATAAGGCTTATTTAACATTTTGAGCAACTACACTATGATTTCTAACTTTAGCTTAACTTCGTGGGCTTTGAAAGTGGGCATGGTTTATAGTGTATATTAATGTATTATCAAGTCTTATGCATGTGTAAGAAATCTAATACAACAAATCTACATCGCATAACTTCTTAGGGTCATGCTAGAGTAAGTCTTAGACACTCAATGTGGGACTCAAGAGAGAAACCTAAACTAAGGCTTTAGAGTCCAAATAATGTAATTCTTAAAAAGACATCAAAGGAGACCTTGCATGGCCAATAAGCTATATTGGTGATAAATAAGTCAATCTATTTGAAAGAGGGATTCACCAAGTGCACATATAAAAATGTCACATCATGCAGCTTAGCAACCCAATCCATATAAACTTGACCAAAAGTAGCACATGAAAACTAAAGTTAAGGTCTACTTGGATAAATCAATGTTGTGTTGGAAGTTTTGAGATGTTGAAAGCTTGATTTTTTTGTGAGTTGCTTGGGTGTTGTCATTGATGTCAACCCCTTGTACAAAGAGAGTATTGGAATGCTATTGGTATTGATGATGTGCCTACAATTGTTGGTATTGATGTCAACACATGTCGATGTTGTCATTGATGTCCTACTTCAATATTCAAAATGCAAGCTGGTGCAGGAGCACCTAGGAAACACCTAGGAAACACTAGGCTTTAGGGAGAAGTCTAGGATGCATTTTGTATTTCCATGAAGGTCATGTTGACCATTGGAATTGAGTTAGAGAATTAATAATATGCCTTGGTCAGGAGTGATCAGTAGGTTAAGGAGGGGAAAGGTTTAATGAGTTTGGAAACTCACTTTTCCTAGTTTTCTTTGAATAGGAAAAAGTGGCAAAATGGAACATTTTGCACCTTTGCCACTTTGTAACCAACATGTCCGACCAAGGGGAAAGTTAACTACTTTTTTGACCTATATAGGGAATGCTTCGACCTGTGATCAAGGTTGGAAGGCATTGGAAGCTTTTGTAATTTTGAAACTTCATGAATGCTAAGTGTGGACAGTGAGAAGAATGTGTAAAATTCTGTGTTTTCTTTGAGTTTGTGTGATCAGGAGCGATCATGGCTTTGTAGTTTGTTGTAGTTTTTAGTATTTCTTATGTTCTAAGCTTGTGTGGTAGTATTTAGGGTGTGTGTTCAATCTGCAGGTGTGTTTGGTAGTTGTTTTGTTTCCTTTTGATTTGCTGATCTGACTGGCAACCTGTCAAGAATGGGGTCTCAGTTCTCTTTCCCATTGTACTTGGTGTATGGGATTTTGGGGAATGAGGCTAGAATCCATGGTTGTAAATAGATTAGGTTTAGGTGTGCTCAGGAGTTTCAGAGGCATGAAGAAAGTCTTCTCCTAGGCGAGCTTGACAGTGCCCGACTAGGAAAGACAGGGTGGAAAAGACACTTAACGTGCAAGGGTGGCAATCTCCAGGAAAAGCATGGTGTGGAGAGGGTAGGTGAAGGCTTTTCCAATGCTTACTAAGAAGGAGGAAGCCTCATCAACCTATTTGATGAGAGAAAACCTTTGATAGTCTGCAAACACAGGAAAAAGACCTAAAAAGACACAAATTCTTGGTCAATTCCAGTTTGTAGAGTTGTACGGATAGTAGAGACTTAAGACTTCTAGAATCTTTGAGGGATGGGCATTAGGACCATGAATCCATAGAAAAGATTCAGGGTGCTTTGGAAAAGTTTGGAGAACCAACCGGTTTTCTCAGAATTGGAGACCTAATTGGGGCTCAAAGGCTAGTAGCCTTTTTAACCCTAGATGAGGGTTTGGTGAGAGCGATGGAAGAAAGGAGGTTGGTGAAATTTCAAGAACCCTAGGAGGATGGTGTGAAGCTAGGAGAAACATCTCTACACCCCTGCAAGAATGAATTGAGAGTTGGGAGCAATTAGCCTTTAGGGAAGATTAAGGGATAAGGGAAGAATAGGAGGTAGTGCACCAAGTTTGACTTGGTAAACTGAATTGTCATGATAGTGGGGTTGGCCAGGAGAACCAGGGGCACCTAGATATGAGGAAGGTCCTAAAGATTCATATGGTGAAGAAAGAAACCAAGGAGATCTTGCAAACAAAGACTCAGAGCATGGAACGATGATTGTTCCATCCAACCCTACCCTATCAGATTGGTATCAGAGCAAGTTAAAGATTTGGGAGTGAATCTTGTATGTCAGACCTTGAATCCAGTGGTTCCACAACCATGGTGATAAACATTGAGTTGGAAAAGAAGGTTTAAGATCATGAGGAAGATAACAGGAGGTTGAGAGAAAGACTAGCTCAACTGGAGCAAGCATTGAACAATGTGCAAATCAAGGCTGATGAGGTCAGTGATAGATTGGAGGGCAGGGAACCAAAGAGTGAAGAGGTTGTAGAGGAAGACAAGACCCTTGAACTTGACCCTATTTTGCAAGAGGATCCTTTCTTGAAGGCATTGAAAGCTTTGAGTGGGAATTTACTTGAAGGTATACCACTATTTAGTGGCAAATTGGAGGCTGACGTAGTCCTGGATTGGATAGAAGGCATGGAGAATCATTTTGAATGTGATGGAGTCACTGAAGCATAGAAGGTGAAGGTGGCCAAGTCTAGATTGAGAGGATCTGCCTTGACATGATGGAAATTCATTTAGACAGAGAGGGAAAAGGAAGGCAAGAAGCCTATTTCAACTTGGAAAGGTATGGTGGAAAAAGTGAGAGAAGCATACATACCAGATAATTATGAGATTTAGTTACACAAGAAGAGGCAAAGCTTGAGGCAAAGAGACTAAGATGTGAACATTTACACCAAGGAGTTTCAAAAAATTTGTATGAGGTCCAATGTTTCAGAAGATGAAAGTCTCAAGGTGGCTAGGTATCTAAACGGATTGAAGTGGAACATCCAAGAAGAGATGACTCTTCTAAGTCCTAAGACACTACATCAATGCTATCAGTTAGCTATCAAGATTGAGGAAAGAAGCAAGAGGAAAAATGATCAGGCTTCTAAGAGTAGAGGCAAAGGCAGAGATCAAAGGGATCAAAGAGGACATAGAGGTGGCTACCAAGGTAGAGGAAATGAGCAAAGAAACCAAGGTGAATCTAAACTCAGTGAGCATGGGAGTGAAACACCTTCTAGAGGAGGTTATTGAAGAGCTAGAGGTTCTCAAGGAGGATCCAATAGAGGAAGAGGAGCAGGCAAGAGCAATTCATACTTTTCTACCATGAAATGTTACCATTGTGGTCAAGTAGGCCATCCAACTTATAGGTGCCCGGAGAAAGCATCATCATCTAATGCTGAGAAGAGGGTGGCATATGCACAAGAGGACACCATGAGCACTAAATCACCATAGATCAGTCATATTAAATCTAAAATGGGAGAGAATATGATGTTTAGGAGAGTTTTGATCAGACAACCAGTCAAGGAAGAACCAAAACAAAGAAGAGCTCTATTTAGAGTGAGATGTAAAATACTTGGAAAAGTATGCAAGGTCATTGTAGATTCAGGTTCAACAAACAACATCATCTTAGAAGAGGCAGTAAAGAAGCTCAAATTGGAGAAGGTACCCCACACTAACCCCTACAAAGTGACATGGTTAATCAAAGGGCAGAGTGTTCTTGTTAATGAGCAAGTAACGGTGGATTTTTCCATTGGAGGGTACAAAGATAAGTTAATTTGTGATGTATTACCCATGGATGCATGCCATCTACTATTGGGAAGACCATGGCAGTATGACAGGAGTGCCATGTAAGATGGGAAGGAGAATACTATCTCTTTTAAAAAGGATGGAAAGACTTTTAAGTTGCAGTCACTGTCAGAAGAAGAAGAAGGACAGTCAAAGACACCAAGTGTCCTGTTAAGTAGTGGAAAGGAGCTCCTTAACAACCTACATCAAGGGGGTGAAGGTTATGTGATCATGTTGCAGTCCAAAGAAGAAGACAAGACTGAAAAAATAGTCATACCCGGAACAGTCCAAAAGTTGCTTGAGAAGTATAAGGATATAGTAATTGATGGTACACCTGCAACTTTACCTCCTAAAAGGTCCATTAGTCATCAGATTGACTTCATACTTGGAGCATCATTGCCTAACAAAGCAGCTTATAAGCTTACGCCAGATCAGAATTTAGAGGTAGCTAGACAAGTGCAAGTGTTATTGGATCAAGGCTTGATTAGGAAGAGCATCAGCCCATGTGCAGTACCGGTAGTCTTAGCAACCAAGAAAGGAGGCAAGTGGAGATTATGCACTGACTCTAGAGCAATAAATAGAATCACAATTAGGTATAGGTTCCCTATTCCTAGAATTGAAGACTTGATGGAATGTCTTGGAGGAGCTCAGTACTTCACCAAGTTGGATCTCAAGACTGGATACCATCAGATCAGAATCAAGGATGGAGATGAGTGGAAGACAACATTCAAGACAACAGATGGGTTGTATGAGTGGAGAGTGATCCCATTTGGCCTCTCTAATGCCCCTAGTACATTCATGAGGCTCATGAATGAAGTGCTCAAGGATTTCACAGGGTTATTTATGGTGGTATATCTTGATGATATACTCATTTTTAGCAAGACAATAGAAGAACACCTAAAACATGTGGAGATGGTTCTTAGGAGATTGCAAGAGGAGAAGTTGGCCATCAACCTAGAGAAGTGTGAGTTTTTCAAATAAGAACTTGTATATTTGGGTTTTGTAGTGTCTCAAGGGTCATTGAAAATGGATCCAAGCAAGGTGGAAGCTATCCTAAACTGGCCTACACCAACCATAGGGACTGAGGTAAGAAGTTTCCATGGATTGGCTCAATTTTATGGGAAATTCATAAGAAACTTTAGTGGAATATGTGCACCAGTCCTAAAGACAATCAAGGGTGGTTTGAAAACTAAGTTTGTGTGGACTCAAGAAGCTGAGAAAGGTTTTGAGAAATTGAAACAAGAAGTGGCAACTCAACCTATTCTCTTATTACCAAGCTTTGACAAGTTGTTTACTATGGAGTGTGATGCTAGTGGAGTTGCAGTAGGAGGAGTGATAAGTCAAGAAGGCAGGCCCATAGATTTCTTCAGTGAAAAGCTCAATGAAGCCAAGAAGAAGTATTCTACCTATGATTTAGAACTTTATGCTTTGGTTCAGTCACTTAGGAAGTGGAGGCATTACCTTCTACCCAAGGAGTTTGTGGTCTTTACAGACAATTAGGCACTTAGTTATATCAACACCCAAGAGAAGTTGAGCAATAGACACTTGAAGTGGATGGAGTACATCCAAGATTTTACTTTCACCATCAAGCACAAGAAGGGACAAATGAACAAGGTAGCAGATGCATTGAGTAGAAGATTGCTGACAGTCCAAGAGATACGGATCAAGAGCATTGGCATAGAGAGTTTCAAGGATCTCTATGGGGAGGATGAAGATTTCTTAGAGGCGTACAAGGTATGTTCTAACTTTGAGAATCATTTTCATAGCCAAAACTCAGAGTATACTTTGCAAAGTGGATTGTTTTTTAAAGGGAATCAATTATGTGTTCCAAAAGGGTCAATGAGAGAAAACCTCATTCAGGAAAAGCACAATGGTAGTCTTAGTGGACATTTTGGCATCAATAAGACATTAGAACTAGTACAAAGGTTATACTATTGGCCTAAGTTGTCAAGAGATGTCAGGAGGTATGTGGAGCAATGTGTTGTGTGTATGAAAGCTAAGGGAGGAGCTAGTAATGCTGGACTATATCAACCCCTACCCATTCCTAATAGACCATGGGAGTGTGTTAGCATGGATTTTGTGGTAGGAATCCCTAAGACTGGCTTTGATAGTGTGTATGTAGTGGTGGACAGATTCAGCAAGATGAGTCACTTTATTCCTTGCAAAACCACTCATGATGCTAGCTACATAGCTCACCTTTTCTTCAAGGAGATTGTTAGGATCCATGGATTACCTTTAAGTATTGTTTCAGACAGGGATGTGAAGTTCATGAGTCACTTTTGGAAGACTCGATGGAGCAGATTAGGTACCAACCTATCTTTTGGATCAGCTTACCATCCTCAGACCGATGGTCAAACAGAGGTGGTTAACAGGGTGCTAGGTAACCTTCTAATGTGCCTAACCAAAGAGTATGGATAGACATGGGATATGGTAATCTCACAGGCTGAGTATGCCTATAATGACAGTGTCAACCGGACCACAAGGAAGAGTCCTTTTGAAATTGTGTATGGGATGCACCCAAGAGGTATATGTGAGCTCAGGGATCTAGGAGCTATGGAACATAGGAGTGGACATGCAGAAGACTTCACTCAAACCATGAAAGAGATTCAGGAGCAGGTAAAGAAGACAGTCATTGAGGCTACACAAAAATTGGAAGACAAGGTAGATATGTCAAGAAAGGATTTGCAATTTGCAGTAGGAGATTATGTCATGGTTCACCTTAACAAATCCAGGTTGCAGAAGGGTATGTCAACCAAGTTGCAAATGAAAAGGGTGGGACCATGCAAGATATTAGCCAAGTATGGGAAGAACGCATACAAGGTGGAGTTACCTACAGATATGGGAATTTCACCAGTCTTCAATGTAGCAGATTTGATCAAGTACAAGGGATCAGTCAATGATATGGATTAGACCAGTAGGGAGGTCTTCAAGGAAGTCAGCAACATAGCCCTACCTACTAAAGACAAACTACAAGCAGAGAGCATCTTGGAGTCAAGAGTGCAGAAATCCACAAGGAAGAGAGTATACATGGAGCACCTCATCAAGTGGAAGGACAAGCCAGAATATGAGGCCACATGGGTGGATGAAGCTCAGTGCAAGAAGCAGGGCATAGATGTCTCTCTACTCTCTCCTCACATCCCTTAGAGTTTGTGTAGAGGGGGAGAATGGTGCAGGAGCACCTAGGAAACACCTAGGAAACACTAGGCTTTAGGGAGAAGTCTAGGATGCATTTTGTATTTCCATGAAGGTCATGTTGACCATTGGAATTGAGTTAGAGACTTAATAATATGCCTTGGTCAAGAGTGATCAGTAGGTTAAGGAGGAGAAAGGTTTAATGAGTTTGGAAACTCACTTTTCCTAGGTTTCTTTGAATAGGCAAAAGTGGCAAAATGGAACATTTTGCACCTTTGCCACTTTGTAACCAACATGTCCGACCAAGGGGAAAGTTAACTAATTTTTTGACCTATATAGGGAATGCTTCGACCTGTGAGCAAGGTTGGAAGGCATTGGAAGCTTTTGTAATTTTGAAACTTCATGAATGCTAAGTGTGGACAGTGAGAAGAATGTGTAAAATTCTATGTTTGCTTTGAGTTTGTGTGATCAGGAGCGATCATGGCTTTGTATTTTGTTGTAGTTTGTATTATTTCTTATGTTCTAAGCTTGTGTGGTAGTATTTAGGGTGTGTGTTCAATTTTCAGGTGTGTTTGGTAGTTGTTTTGTTTCCTTTTGATTTGCTGATCTGACTGGCAACCTGTCAAGAATGGGGTCTTAGTTCTCTTTCCCACTGTACTTGGTGTACGGGATTTTGGAAAATGAGGCTAGACCCATGTTTGTAAATATATTAGGTTTAGGTGTTGTCAGGAGTTCCGGAGGCATGAAGAAAGTCTTCTCCTAAGCGAGCTTGACAGTACTCGACTAGGAAAGACAGGGTGGAAAAGACACTTAACGTGCAGGGGTGGAAATATCCAAGCAAATCATGGTGTGGAGAGGGTAGGTGAAGGCTTTTCCAATGCTTACTAAGAAGGAGGAAGCCTCATCAACCTATTTGATGAGATAAAACCTTTGATAGTTTGCAAAACACAGGAAAAAGACCTAAAAAGACACAAATTCTTGGTCAGTTCCAGTTTGTAGAGTTGTACGGACAGTAGAGACTTAAGACTTCCAGAATCTTTGAGGGATGGGCATTGGGACCATGAATCCATAGAAAATATTCGGGGTGCTTTGGAAAAGTTTGGAGAACCAACCGGTTTTCTCAGAATTGGAGACCTAATTGGGGCTCAAAGGCTAGTAGCCTTTTTAACCCTAGATGAGGGTTTGGTGAGAGCGATGGAAGAAAGAAGGTTGATGAACTTTCAAGAACCCTAGGAGGATGGTGTGAATCTAGGAGAAACATCTCTACACCCCTGCAAGAATGAATTAAGAGTTGGGAGCAATTAGCCTTTAGGGAAGATTAAGGGATAAGGGAAGAATAGGAGGTAGTGCACCAAGTTTGACTTGGTAAACTGAATTGTCATGATAGTGGGGTTGACCAGGAGAACCAGGGGCACCTAGATATGAGGAAGGTCCTAAATATTCATATGGTGAAGAAAGACACCAGGGAGATCTTGCAAACAAAGACTGAGAGCAGGGAACAGTGATTGTTCCATCGAACCCTGCCCTGTCACAAGCATTGAAATAGAGATATGACATTCTCGGAGCCAACTTGGATGACTTCCCAAAGGTAATGGAGCTCTTATGCGACTTGAATCTTAAAAATACCTTGTCCCTGACTACAAACTATCTAAACATTCTATTCCTATCAGCATATGTCTTTTAACTATTTGTCACCTCCTTTAGTCTACTCTTGATAAGCCTCATCCACTTTGCCATTTCTTTTAGCATCTCAAGACCCACTATGATCCTATCTTCCAATCTATCCCAATTGGTGGGAGTACGACACTTTCAACCATATAGAGCTTTGAAAGATGCCATACCTAAGGAAACATGATTGGAGTTGTTATTAGAAAATTCTACCAGTGGTAGACACTCTTCCCATTTATACTGTTGATCCATATAGGACATCTGAAGGAGATATTCTACTACCTGATTCACTCTCTTAGTTTAAATATTAGTCTGAGGATGGTAGGTTGAACTAAATTTCAACTTAGTCCCCAATGTTGCATTCAAAGTGGTCCAGAACCTTGATGTCATATGTGTATCTCTGTCAGATATAATGGTCTCTGGCACTTCATGTAAATGAAAGATCTCTTGGAAAAATTTCTTGGCCAAGGTCAACAATTCATCCTTAAGGTTCCCTGGGATAAAATGTTCCACCTTAGTCAACTTATCGACTACTACCAAAATGACATCATGCTTGTTCTTGCTTAAAGGTAACCCGTGCACAAAGTCCATACTAATCACTTGTCATTTATACTCTAGTATATCATGGGGATAACGAAGCCCTGCTAGATGCACGCGCTCAACCTTGACTCACTGAAACTCCAAGAATCTAGCTACATATTCTACTATGTTCTACCTGATTCTCAACCAAAAGTACAAGGTTTTCAATTCTGCGATCATCATTGTAACTTTGGGGTGTCTTGAATATGGTGCATTGTGGACCTCATCTAGGAACAACTTCCTAAGCTCTCCAAAATTTGGAATGTACATCCATCTTTGGTATCTTGAGGTACCATTTGGTTCAACTCATACCCATCGAATTGATGGTCTGACGAATTCTCTTCTAGAGCCTTTTTCGCTCTCTCATAATGCTCATCACCTTTTAAGTGTTGCATCACCTGTTGTCTTAGATTGAATCTCATAGAGGTCATAGATGCCAGATGTATTATTCTACTAAGAGCATCTTCCACTCAATTTTCCTTTCCTTTTATATACTTAATTCCAAATTCATACTTGCTAAGGAATTCTATCCATCTCCTCTGCCTAGCATTGAGGTTCGGTTGAGTGAAAATATACCTTAGTCCCAAATGATCCGTTTTGAGCTCAAATGGATTTCCCAAAAGATAATGTCTCCACATCTACATGGCGTGCACTATAGCTACTGATTCTAGGTTGTGTGGTGCATAGTTTACTTCATGTTGTTTCACCTTCCTAGACTCATATGCCACCACTTTCCCTTAGTGCATTAACACTACTCCTACTCCATCTCTCGAAGCATTTGTGATCACTAAAAATTGACCATGGGATCAGGAATAATTAATATTGAAGTTGCAGTGAGCTTCTCCTTAAGGAGCTGCAAAGCTTGATCACACTTCTCAATCCACTTGAACCTCTTTCCTTTCTTTTCAAGATAAATTATTGGGGTTGCTATTTTAGAAAACCCTTGTGCAAATTTTCCATAGTAGCCGGCAAGGCCCATAAAACTTCACACCTCTGACACATTCTAAGACATCGACCATTCTATAATTGCTTTTATCTTCTCAGGGTCCACAGAGACTCCCTCAGTTGATATAATGTGGCCTAGGTAATGAACCCTATCCTCATAAATGAGCACTTGGATAGCTTTCCAAAAATCTTTTTTTCCCTCAGATGCTACAAGACTATCCTCAAGTGTCGATTGTGTTCCTCAATAGACTTGGAATAAACCAAAATATAATTGATAAAGATTAGGACAAAATCATCTAAATAGTCCCATAACACACTGTTCATAAGATTCATGAAGGATGTAGGTGTGTTGGTCAACCCAAAGGGTGCAATGGTGAACTCGTAATGTCCATACTGAGTTCAAAAAGTTGTCTTTGGAATATCCTCTTCCTTTATTCTCAATTGATAGTAGCCAGAATTGAGATCTATTTTTGTGAAAACTGTCACACCCTTCATCTGATCAAATAATTCGTCGATCCTTGGAAGAGAGTAGTGATTCTTGATGTTCGCCTTGTTCAACATCTGATAATCTATACATAGATGCAAGGTTCCATCCTTCTTTTTCACAAAGATAATTGGTGCTCCCCAAGGTGACACACTAGGTCTAATAACCCCTTATGTAATAAATCCTTTAACTGGGCTTTCAATTCATAAAGCTCCATGGTGGTAATCCTATATAGGCCCTTAGACTATGGCTGGACCCCTAACACTAAGTTGATGGAGAAATCAAATTATCACTTTAGAGGCATCTTAGTGAGATCTTTGAGAAAAACATCTCAAAATTCCCTAAGAATTGGATAGTCGTCAAGGTATGGTTTCTCATTGTCAGGTTCACTAACATGCACATCATATATGACACAGCCCTTCCTCTGAGCTCTCTTAAGATGCATAATTGAGATTTGTCTAAGCTCTAGGGGTTGTTGAACCCCATGTATCTCAACTAGATTCAAATAGTCATCTAAAAAACTCACCATCTTATCCTCAAAATTTACAATAACCTTGTGCTTAGTCAACTAATTGATTCCTAAGATTACACCATAGGATCCTAATGGTGCAACATAAAGGTTAACTTGGGTTATGAAGTTGGGAAGTTCCAACTTGCTGCAAAAGAGACATGAATCTACTACCTGCTCTGGTCGATTCCCATACTGAACATACCATGAATTATTTATATAACCAAGTCAAATGGGTAGCTTAAAAATAATTATAGAGTCTATGAAATACTCAGTAGCCCTAGTATCTATCAAAATAGAAATGGTTCATCCATAGAGATTACCTGTTAATCGTATTGGAGAAGCCTAGTACTTTACTTTCCTATTATCCACTGATGCATGGATCTTGTGTTGCCGGGTCTACTGTTGGTTTCCTTCCTTTCATGACCTTAGCTTCTGAGGTTAGTTAGATGCATAATGATCTCCCCCACAAGTGTAACATCCATCACACAATCTTTTTCAAATTCCAGACTTATCTTCTTTTGAGTGCCCCTTGCTACCATTATTGCTATCATTACCCTTATTAGCCCTTTTATTCCTTCCACCTTGGTTGCCTCCTTCCTTTTTCGAAGGCCCCCCTTCCCTTTTCAAGCTTCTAATATGATGGGATGTGTTTCCTTTTTGTCTATCACCCTTCTGAAATCTTTTGTTTATGAATCGAGGCTTGGATTCTGATCCTTTGTGAAGATTGGACAACTGTTGCAACTTTTATTCTTTCTTAATAGCCAAGTCTCAAAAGCTTCTACCATAGTTTGAGGATTGTGTAGATCCACTTCAGCTACAATGTGGGGTCTCAGTCCCAATATAAAATTTTGAATCTAGAAATGCTCATCGGATTGATACTGCGGGATTAAGCAAGTTGGTAAACTTCTTCCAGTACTGCACTAATGTCAGGCCGCCTTGGGTTAGGTTCTAAAATTCAATCATTTTCTTGTCAAAGAAAAGTTGTAGTAGCCATCTCTTTCTAAAAGATTCAAGAGAAAACTCCCAAGTAATCCATTCTTGCGAAAGTCTCCCTTCATAATTCTCGTTGTCCCACCAAGTAGCTGCCTCTCTAGATATGCTGCCCAAGTAGCCTTGGTTTGATCTGATAGATTGTGAAGCCCAAAATATTTTTCCATCTCTATGATCTAGGCCTCGGCCCCATCTTTGGTGGCCTTGCCATCAAACTTCGATGGTGCTACCTTCTTAAGATCTTTTCCCAGTTCTTCCTCAATCTAGCCTTGATTGTGATTCCCTTCTCCTTGGACAGGTACCTCATTCCTGAGATTTAAATCTTCTCGCACCCCAAAGACCTCTTGTTACAAATTGTCCATTCAGGATTCTTGTCGGTTCAAGAGTTATAGGATTTGGTCTAGTCTCTTGCTTGGACCATTGTCCTGTCGACCACTGCTCACATCTTGTTTGGTGGTCACCATGGTGACTCACACTAAACCTATGTCATAATCGCGTTTAGCATTCAAGAACAAGTTTTTATGTTTATGCTATTGCATTTATGAAATATAAAGCACACAACATGCAAGCCTAAAAAAATATACACGTTCATCTCAACAAGAAAAGCCTTCAAGAGTCATGCCTTTAATCAACAAAAGACTTTCTTTATCTATATTGAGTTTGGATTTACATTGATCCATATTTATACAAGTTTCTTTCTACTCTAAGTAGTTCCCTCATTATCAGAAAGAGGTCATTCCTTAGAATCCTCACCTGAATCTACATCTTCCCTCTTGGGTGAGGCAAGACATGTACACAGATACTCCTCCTCCTTAGTCATCAATGGTGCATTAGGTCCACATCCTATTGGCCAATCTCTAAATGCAAAGGGTTTCTTGGTTTTAGGAGTTCGTTTGGTCTGCTCTACCTTTTTGCCTCTCTCTAGCTTGATACGTGTGAGGGTGTGTGCTAGAGTTTCATCGTCATGAATCTTAGGTTGGTCTTCAATTTTGGGATTCTCCTTAATAACAATTTGGATTTTTGTAGCCCTATTGGTTTTTCCCTTCTTTATTCCTAACTTGGACCTTCCCATTTTCCTGCAACCAAATTAGATTTGGTCATTCTCTCAGTATCTAAAATCTAGTTAAGGGTCTACTATTCCCTAGTTTAGTCATTGTGGGCTCATAGGCCTAGAGATGAACCTTGAGCTCTGATACCAAATGTAACATGCTCAACTAGATTTTTACCATTAAACCAAAAATTGACATTATGAATATTAATATTTATGACACAAATTCCATAGCTAATTCCATTTAGCACTTTTATGTTCATAAATTTCCAATAAATCTGAAATAAAAGAATATTCATTCCAAATGTCAATAGTTACATACAAGTTTGACTAGTTGGCATTCAATGCCTCAAAGTCAATTCTCAATTACATAGTTTTCTTTCTATTACATCAAATTATTCTTTTTCATCAATAATATATTTATATAATAGAATTCTGATATGATTCTTTTATGACATTTCGCCTCCACTGGTGGATGAGAACATGATTGAGGTGATTTTCCACCCAACCACAAAGTATTGCTTCCCCAAAATTCTTCAATCAATCAAAAAATACCTGACCCTACACAGAACACTTAGCAAGAGATACAATTTTCAAGGTGGAATCTGTGCATGCCTAGCTACATGCATCTCTATCTACTATTAGAATATGCAAGTTCCATGTTAGGTAAAAAAAATATATCAGAGAGAGGATAAATATAACAGTCTGTTGTGTTTATACATATATAAAAGTGACTGCAAAGCTTGGCCAAACTCATGCTGCATAAAATGTAACTCTAGTTAGATTTGGAAAAGAAAATCTACACCTCTGGCACCCATTCCCAAAAGAAAAGCTTATCATTTCAAAGGGGTATCCCTCCCTTTTAGACCATCTATTAGAATTTTTTTCTAGTGTGCTACAATCTACCATTGAATTCATGTATCATTCCATTTCATAAATTGACCACAAATAAGTCATTTTAATTAGGTACAACCAACCCTTCATTCATCCATCATAGTCAATCATTTATATGTTTCAAATCTAAACTATTCTATCTCTACAGTTCCTTTCTTACAATAAAATTTTAATAATCTTACACAAAAATTAATCAAGATGAATCCAAAGGTATACTGCATGTATGATCATGTGCATAAATGAAGCATTTATGCATGTGCACATATATTCCTAAGTAAACATAGTTGTAAAATGTGTATACATTCTGAATAGAAAAAGAAATAAATCATCCTTATATACAAGAAATCCATATTTACAAAAGTTTAAACCTCAACTTGTTCAAAATTTCCATTTAGTAATTCAATGACATTTAACCACATACATTTAGCCAACACAATTGACTTATAATATTCCTAGTAATCAATACCAGAGATATATCAGTTCATTATGAAAAGACGAATACATTCAATCAATTTCCAATTCTATTTCTAGGTTGTCTATTTTAGGTTAATCATGCCTCTCCGTCGTTTGATTTGATATTTCATTAATATAAAATTTCTTAAAAGAACATCAATAATCGACTTAACATAATTATTTTTGTTCTATCAAGCAAGTTTCTACTTCGAAGAAAAAGCGATCGATAGGCATGCTATCTTGAAAATGATAAAATGCCATCAATTTCACTATAGGATCTTCATTACACTCGATAGCATTTAATCCTCGGTGGGGCCTTTGATAGTATGGAAGAACTCATCACATTTCTTATATAAATATAATAGAGAGGATCATTCTTTGACCTTGGATATAGCACTGGAGTAAATCGACAGTGATAACACAAGAATAGGGAGAAATTTAGTGACATAATTTCTGAGTAGCAACTTGTGAAAGATTGCTACCCTTTTGCACTTTGGACTCTTAAGGGATTTCGTCGGTTCAATGTATCTTGGACTGTTTCGACATGTTTGGGTGCAAAACAAGACCATGCATAGCCTAAACGTACTGATCAAAATGTATTGGAACTATCAATTTGGACGCACGAGTTGCAGAATGAGAGTTACACCCCTTCGCAACTTTACATTGCTTGCATTTGACACTTTTTCCATCAACTAAAAAGTCAACACCATGAGAAAATTCCTTAGAGATATCAAAAAATGAGAGAGGTTATTCTAGAGGGCCCCAATTTGATCCCATAGCTTTAGAATTTTTTTTTTCTAAGAGACATAGTTTCTGAGTAACAACTTGTCATAGAGTGCTTCCCTTTTGCACTTTGGACTCTTAAGGGATATAGTCGGTACAATGTAGCTCAAACTATTTCGACATGTTTGGGTACAAAACAGGAACCTGCCTAGCCTAAATGTACCCATATGGATATGTTGGAACTTCCAGTTTGGTTGCACAAGTTGCAAAATGAAAGTTACACCCCTTTGCAACTTTACACTACTTGAATTTGACACTTTTTCCATCAACCCAAAATTGGACACCACGAGCAAACGCCTCAGAGATAGGGCCCAACATGATCTCATTGCCTTATATGAAATATTTCTATGTGACAAAGTGTCCAAGTAATAGGTCATCAAAGATTGTTGCCTTTTTGCACTTTGGACTCTTAAGGGATATCGCCTGTACAATGTAGCTTGGGCTGTTTTAGCATGTTTGGTTGTGAAACAGGACCATTCCTAGCCTAAATGTACCCATACAAATGTATTGGAATTTTCAATTTGGTTGCATGAGTTGCAAAACAAAAGTTACACCCCTTTGCAACTTTACACTACGTGCATTTGACACTTTTTCCATCAACTGAAAGCTAGACACCACAGGAAAACACCTCTGAGATATCAAAAATTGAGAGAGGTTATTGTAGAGGGTCCCTATATGATCTTGTAGCCTAAGAAAAAATATTTATAAGCAACACAATGTCCAAGTAATAGCTCGTCAAAGATTTCTGCCTTTTTGCACTTTGGACTCTTAAGGGATATTGTTAGTACAATGTAGCTCGAATTGTTTCGACATGTTTGGGTGTGAAATAGGACCATGCCTAGCCTAAACCTACCCATCCAAACATCTTGGAGCTATCGATTTGGTTGCACGAGTTGTAGAACGAAAGTTACACCCCTTTGCAACTTTCATGATGAGTCTTAGTTCACTTATGTGTTAGGATTAAATGGTGAAGATTATTGGTGCAGGAGCACCATTAAACAAGTTTTGTCCATTTAAGATTTTGAGATCTAGACTCTAGAATTAGGAGTTTTTATATTAGAATAAGGTCATTAAGACCATTTGAGGATATAATAATTCATTGGTAATGTAGTTTCGGTTTCTAGTTGGTCGAGTTTTCAAAGTGTGCAAAATATGCTAAGTTGTTAAGTTGAAATGATGTAAGGTTTTAAAAATGCATTGTAGAGGAAGACCAACAGTCACCTCTTTCAAATGTTAGTTTTGGAAGTTGAAGCAATTTGTTTTTGGCTGGAAAAATCTTAAATAACATCATGATCTTGAAGGGAAGATTGATCTTTGTATTGGAAAGAAGACTTGATCAATAAAAACTTAGATTTTCTCCATTTTTCTGTATTTCTAGTTGTAGCAGCAAATTGTACAGCTTGTACATCAATTAGTTGATCTAGATTTGTTGATATTTTCATAGTAGTTTTAATTACCTTTCCTTTGAATCCATTTTGAAGGTTTTATATTGAGTTTTGTGTCTTTTATCAAGAAATTACTAAAATTGGCCTGAACTTGTACATTTGAAGGTTTTGAGTCAATAATATGGCTTTTCGACCCATTCCTCTTTCTGTAGCCTCTGTAACTTGAGGAATGGGTTTTCAATAATATTAATAAGGTGTGAGGATGATGAAATAGAGTAGGAGAGGTCTGGAAATGAATTGGGTGTGAAGGCCTAAGAGTAAATTTTGAGTTTTCTTATGAAAATTGGAGGTTTTAGTGTGTCAAGTTGAGAATTTGAACAGGGTAGCATAATTTTGTGTTGGATTAAGCATGAGCAGGGTATTTTAGATTTGTTAGAGCAATTGGTAGGTTTTGGGTTGATTGGGAAGTGTGAGATTCAATAAACCCTAGGGTTTCTAGGCCTAGGAAGAGGGTTTTGAGATTTGACTCTAGGATGTTTGAATTTATGAGATCCAATTGAGGAAAGTGTGGTTTTGAAACATTTTAATTGCTTCCCCAAAGTTTCAGAGATTTTGACAAGGTCTAGAGAGTAATCCCTTTCTAAAAGAGGGCTAATTTGAGCCCTAGAAAGCGTAGAATCCCTGATTTGAGTGATATGGTTCAAAGGAGTCAAATGTGATATGAGAGTATGTTGTTGAATGCCTAAATGGGCCCCTTAAGTGAGACAATTTGTGGCCTGAAAGGGTGTGAGATTGGAGTTATACCCGATTGAGTAGTTTGTCAATGCTATAAGGGAAAGAGCGAGTTTTGGTGAATTGATGAGATTTAGATGAGTTTGTGATTTGAAAATTGTTATTGTTGTTTGGAATTGTGTCAAGTGAATTTGTAGGACCTCCCCCATTGCATCAAAGTGGTATCAGAGTGAGGAAGTAGTTCCTTGAAGAAGAAAGTTGCAAATTGAGAAAGAGAGATCAAAAGGTGAAGAGGCAAGATTGTGAAGATGCCTCCAAAAGGAAAATACATCAAAAGAGATGAATGATTTGAAGAATCAATATATTAAAGAGATCAAAGAATTGAAAGAAATATTGGGAGCCTTAGAAACCAATAAGAGAAGAGAAGTAGTTGAGAGTAGTGAATCAGAGAAAGAAGATGATGAAGAGTTTGAAGATGTGGAAGAAGAACTTGACCCAGAAGATTAGAGAATGGCCAAGTTGATAAAGGCAGTAAAAGGTGACAAGTATAAGGCAAAAATTGATGTGCAAAATTTTGGTGGAAATTTGAATGAAGAGGAATTGTTAGATTGGATATCTTCTTTGGATAACTATTTTGAATGTGAAGAGATTCCTGAGGAACAAAGAATAAATATTTCCAAAGAAAAGCTTAAGGGTCATGCACTTTTATGGTGGGATTATCTATAGTCAAAGAGAAGGAAACAAGGCAAGTCTAAGATTGTGGATTGGGACAAGATGGTAGCTAAACTAAAAGGTAAGTTTCTCCCTTCAGATTATCAAATTCAAATGTTTAAGAAGTTGCAAAATTTGAGACAAAAGGAAATGGATGTAAAAGCATATACTGAAGAATTTTATAGATTGAGTATGAGGTCTAACCATAATGAAAATGAAGATGAAAAAATAGCTAGGTACTTGGGTGGCTTGAGAATGAATATACAGGATGAGTTGGCTTTGACTAGTCCTAGAAATGTAGAGGAATGTTATAAAATGGCATTGAAGGCTAAAGAGAAGATAAAGAGAAGACAATAGAAAATAGTAAGAGGAAGAGGTAGCACCATGAGAGGAAGAGGAATTTTTTCTACTCCAAGGCAAGCAACTGAAAATCAACAAGAAGAACCAAACAAAAGAGATGAACAAGTTGTAGACTTTAGAGGAGGATATAGAGGAACAAGGGGCAGATTTGGAGGTGGAAGGAATTCTAACACTTTTGTAGGTAGATTTTATCATTGTCAAGAATATGGTCATCCTTCTTGGAAGTGCCCCGAAAAGATTGGTTCAACTTCAAGTGGAGGAGAAAGAAAACCAAATAGAAGAGTCCAAATAATTCAAGAATATGAGGTTGAAAGTAGTTCAAGTTCAATCAAATTGATTGCAAGGGATGAGGTTGGAGAGATGCTGATGATGAAGAGACAAATCTTGAAGACCACAAAGGAGGAAGAGAAGCTTCAAAGAAAAGCTTTGTTCAAGACAACCTGCAGATGTAGAAATAAGGTATGCACAGTCATTGTTGATTTAGGTTGTACAGACAACATTGTGTCTCATGAGATGGTAGAAAAATTACATTTGCAAAGAGTACCTAGGAAAAGGCCATATAGGGTGTCATAGGTTAGTGAAAATCAGTCTTTGATGGTGAGTGGACAAGAAAGGGTTGAATTTCAGAGTGGTCCATATAAAGATGAAGTTCTTTGTGATATACTACCCATAAGTTGTTGTCATTTATTGTTGGGAAGGCCCTGACAGTTTGACAGGTCAGCCTTGCATAATGGTAGACAAAACACATACACCATAGAAAAGGATAGGAGAGAGTTTGTTTTAACTCAATTGGTTGATAATTTAGAAGAATATGGTGAGATCATTATGTTTGGGGGAAAAGAATGTGTGAATTTAGATAAAGAAAAGAACATGAATTTATAAGCCAATGCAATATTTGACAAAGATAATTTGCAGACAATGGAAAGACATAATAAAGATGATATGCAATCAGTTATGAGAAAGAATGTTTTTTTTTGGAAAAATAAATTTGTTGGTGAAGAGCTTTAGAATGATAAAGTACAAAATGAGTGTGAAAGGCCTTTAGAAAGGCATGGAAAAGGTGAAGGCGTCATGGTGGGGACAACCAAGTGTCCTATAACAGTGAGAAAATAAAAAGAACAGTCAAGAGATAACAAAAGTGATGGAATAGTGAGTAAAAGGACAGTGGTGGATGGTATTGGTAAAGCAGTAAGGGAGAGGATAGTGGATCATGAAGGTGTTAAGATAGTGAGTTGTGATGTTGAGATGACAAAGGCCGCCGGTACAAAGAAGAAACAGTTAAAAGTTGATATTACATAAATTTATGAGATTGAAAATATAGTAGAAAAGAAGGAAATGGTTTGTGAGGATGCTAGGACATTGAATAAGACAGAGGTAGGTCTGAGAAAGACTGGTAATTGCAAGAGTAGAGTGGAAAATGGTGAAAAATCAAGTGGAGAGGACCTTGGACAATGGATAAAGTATGAAGAACAGAGCAAGGTAATAACAGTTGAAGAAAAGCATAATACAGATGAAGAGAAAGGTAAAATGACAGTGTTTAAAGCAGGAGAAGATGATAAACACCCCACAACACAAGGAGAACAGTTGGAGCAAAGAGAAAGTGAAGACAAGGATGATGGAGACAGTGAAGAGTCAAAATAACTTGAAAAAGGAAACCAAAAAGGACAAAGGCATGAAGAATACAAAGGAGGACATGTGACATTTATCTTTCCAAGGGACTTGGAAAAGCTTCAAGTTGGGGTGTATGGTGCAGGAGCACCATTAAACAAGTTTTATCCATTTAAGATTTTGAAATCTAGACTCTAGAATTAGGAGTTTTTGTATTAGAATAAGGCCATTAAGACCATTTTAGGATGTAATAAGTCTTTGGTAATGTAGTTTAGGTGTCTAGTTGGTCGAGTTTTCAAAGTGTGCAAAATATGCTAAGTTGTTAAGTTGAAATGATGTAAGGTTTTAAAAATGCATTGTAGAGGAAGACCAACAATCACCTCTTTCAAATGTTAGTTTTGGAAGTTGAAGCTGTTTGTTTTTGGTAGGAAAAGGCTTAAATAACATCATGAAATCAAAGGGAAGATTGATCTTTGTATTGGAAAGAAGACTTGATCAATAAAAACTCAGATTTTCTCCATTTTTTTGTATTTCCAGTTGTAGCAGCAGATTGTACGGCCTATACATCAATTATTTGATCTGGATTTGTTGAGATTTGCATGGTAGTTTGAATTAAATTTCCTTTGAATCCATTTTGAAGGTTTTATATTGAGTTTTGTGTCTTTTATCAACAAATTACTAAAATCGGCCCGAACTTGTACATTTGAAGGTTGAGTCAATAATATGGCTTTTCGACCCATTCCTCTTTTTGTAGCCTCTGTAACTTGAGGAATGGGTCTACACTAATAGTAATAAGGTGCGAGGATGATCAACTACAGCAGGGGAGGTCTAGAAATGAATTGGGTGTGAAGCCCTAAGAGTAAATTTTGAGTTTTCTAATGAAAATTGGAGGTTTTAGTGTGTCAAGTTGAGAGTTTGAATTGGGCAGCATAATTTTGTGTTGGATTAAGCATGATTAGGGTATTTTAGACTTTTTAGAGCAATTGGTAGGTTTTGGGTTGATTGGGAAGTGTGAGATTCAATAAACCCTAGGGTTTCTAGGCCTAGGAAGAGGGTTTTGAGATTTGGCTATAGGATGTTTGAATTTTTGAGATCCAATTGAGGAATATGTGGTTTTGAAACATTTAAATTTCTGCCCCAAAGTTTTAGAGAGTTTGATAAGGTATAGATAGTAGTCCCTTTGTAAAAGAGAGCTAATTTGAGCCCTAGAAAGCATATAATCCCTAATTTGAGTGATTTGGTTCAAATGAGTCAAATGTGATATGAGAGTATGTTGTTGAATGCCTAAATGGGTCCCTGAAGTGAGCCAAGTTGTGGCCTGAAAGGGTGTGAGAGTGGAGTTATATCCGATTGAGTAGTTTTTCAATGCTACAAGGGAAATAGTGAGTTTTGGTGAATTGAAGAGATTTAGATGAGTTTTTGATTTGACAATTGTTATTGTTGTTTGGAATTGTGTCAAGTGAGTTTGTAGGACCTCCCCCATTTAATAAATTATATTTCCATTATACATCAAACTTTTATGCCATGCCTAATGCATTTGTTTATGCATCATAATTGAATGAAATTTACTCTTATATTTGATTATTTGAATGGAGTACGACATATGCATTAGGTTGAATGGCATACATGACAAAATCAAACAAATTTTTGATTTTTTGGTAAGCATACATGATCTGTGTAGGATCTAGACTAAATTGCAGTATTTAAATGCTTAACTTTTACAATGCTTTTACAATGATTATTTCAAGTTAATTAAAACGAAATTAACTTAAGGAAATAACAGAATGAAAGTAATATCAAGGTGATCATAACAGAAATTAACAAAACTGATAGAAGATGAGAGAGAAGAAGAGAAGTGCAAACAGTTGATAACGGAGTTCGTCACAACGTGACTACGTCTCCGGGTCCACTCCAATAGAGAGACCGATCCGATTAACTCCAAAAATCAATTACAATAGCACCATAACCATTCTCCAAGCATTTCGGCAGCGTAACAACACTCTGTCATGCAAGAATGATTTGAAAACTCTCCAACAAGGCCTCTCTTTCGTCACCTCAGCATCAGGACTTCATCACCTGAAAAAAACTTGATTCCAATTCTCACCTCAAGCCCCCTTTTTATACAAAGAATTTTCTCAATTTGGCCTTTAACCAATTGATTTGAGAATATTTCCCTTATCTCTCCAAATACATAAAAATCCTTATGAATCTCCCATATTTGCATATAAAATCTTAATAAAATATTCCTAATAATCTCTTAAATCAATTTAAACCCCTTTAAATTATCTACTCCCGGGCTTAGGAGGTTTTGGAGGTTTGATTTAATCCCTACAAGGATTCTTGTTTGTTTTTTTTTTTTACTTTGAATAAGGAGTTTGTTTTGATTTTTATAAGGCAATCGGCTTTGATAACTCATCAAAACACATCGATGCCATACATATCTTAGATTGCTCGCGGGGTGTATCGGTGGCACTTCCTTTTATTGGGCCGGCGGTCGGGGGTTCAACCCCGGCCGCTGGCTTTATATAACCAATTTTCGGCCGTTATACAACAAAAAGAACCCGTCGCAACATATGGTAATGATCGCCGGCTTTGGTGGAACGGTGGACGGGCTGGCTAACTGCCCGGAGGTTGTGGGTTCGAGATTTCCAGCTAACAAAATTTTAAACAAACAAAGAAAGTCGTCAGTCCGCGGGGAGAGAAGAGAGACCCACGTGCCACACCAGGAGGGTGCCACGTGTCTAACGAAGATTCGCCGGAAGAGTCAACAGTTTCCACATCAACTGCCATGTGTCCTGTGATAATTCGCCAATAACTCTGACATGTGCGATGACCTGTATGCCGACCGTGTCGACAGGTGCCGACCGTGTCGACAGTTGCCGACGTGGAGGTGACGTGTAGACTGACTCATCTGCCAACTAGACGATGACGTGTCCCGCTGACTCAGATGCCACCTGGATGCCACGTGTCGGCCGCCGATAGGTCCGTACCATCTGAATCACATGCCACGTCACCTGTACGGACTTGACACGTGTCAACATCTGGTTGGTCCACTTCGGATTTGTACGGACTGTTGACGTCATCTTGTACGGATGCTGACGTCATCATTCACCTTCCGGTCACCAAGTCAACCAGGAGCTTTGACCGCTGATAACTCTCGCGTCCGATGCCGGATTTTGACGAAACGAGTTGCGTTGGAACGCTTGTGACGAGCTCTTCGTGATGACGTTGGTTTCATTGATTTTTGACGATGCCATTTTTTCCGCCATCTGGATGATCCTAATCCCAGTTTGACCCAAGGTTTGACTGGCCATAACTCGTGCAAACGGACTCCTTTTTGCTCCGTTCGAGTTGCGTTGGAACCAGGACACCGAGCTCTTTCTGATGGTGCAGATTTTGGAGAAAAATGAGACACTTCAATTTTCACTGAAAAATGTCCACCGGATCAATACATCATAACTAGTGTTCACTTGTCACACTTTCATTCTCAACTTGAGCTATGTGAATTCTTGTTTCTTTTCCCCTATTCTACTTAATTAAGTTTGAGGGTATTCGAATTCCCTATGTATATATTCTCCACACTTAATGCATGTTCCACAAAATTTTCTTCCTCTTCCTCTTTAAAATTTTCCTAGATACCTCTAGAGTAGTCATTTCTTCCCCATCCTCATTGGTTACTATCTATGTCAGTGCTTATTTCTCATTGATTGTCTTCAAAGCCACATCCAAGATTGGATTTTACTCTTCCCCTTGAGGATTTACCTCTTCCTCTCAATTTTTTATTCCTTCTAAAAATATTTTTGTATACCTTTGAGGAAAATTGAAAGGCTCCCTCTATGGCCTCTAGGTTTTAATATCCACTTTTTCTTTTCCCTGTCTCTCAAGTAGAGATCTATTTGCTGATGTACTTTCAAAACCACATGTTGTTGATGGTGTGTCTTCAACTAGATATGTGATTGATGATGTCCTTTGAACATGAGATATTATAGATGGTGTGCATTGAACTTCACTTATGGTTGATGATGTGCCCCCAACTTCAGGATTCATTTCTCTCCTTGTACGAAGTTCTTGCATCTGTTCCCTTTGTGCTTCTAATTCGACATCTCTCTTAGATTGCATGAGAATTTCTTCCTCTATGGACTACAATTTCTTTTCTCCATGGAATTTCCTTTTTGTTTCTATTCTCCTTGTATTTTTAGCTTCACATTCATCTGACATTAGAGGATTTTCTCATTTCCTCGACATGATGTTGAATGCTACATGTTCACATACACACAAAGAACAAAAGTAAGTAATGCTCACTAACCGTAGCCATAACATTTTTCATACATGTCTACCAAAGCATTTTATGAAGCATATTCATATCTCTAATTACATTGCATTGCATATCTTTCAAACTCAAAGCATTACTTCATGTTGCATAACTAATAACTAGATGTTGATCTATCTATGATAAAATTTCAATTGCAATCAAAGTTTATTCAAATTCATGCATTCCATGAGACCACATTTCTTTAAGGATTTTTTTCAAATAGCTCACTGCCTTCTCTATGCTACCACATTTTACAATTTCTTGTCATGCATCACCATGAGACCACATTTCTTTCAGGCATATTTTCAAATAGCTCACTGTCATGTCTATACTACCATATTTTGCTCACATGTCTACCAAAGAATTTTATGAAACATATTTATATCATTGATTACATTGTATTGCACATATTTCTAACTAAAAGCATTACTTAATGTTGCATAACTAATAGTTCTAGATCTACTGATATCTATGAAAAAATTTCAATTACAATCTAATTTTAATCAAACTTATGCATTCCATGAGACCACATTTCTTCAGAGGCATTTTTTCAAACTATTCATTTCCTTGTCTATGCTGCTACATTTTGTATTTTCTTCTCATGCATCACCATGAGACCACATTTCTTTGAGGAATTTTTTCAAATAGCTCACTACCATGTCTATGCCACCACATTTTACATAAATGTCTACCAAATCATTTTATCAAATATATTCATATCATTGATTACATTGCATTGCACATATTTCTAACTAAAAGAATGACTTCATGTTGCATAACTAATAGTTCTAGATCTGCTGCTATCTATGAAAAAATTTCAATTGCAATCTAATTTTATTAAAACTCATGCATTCCGTGAGACCACATTTCTTTGAGGCATTTTTTCAAACTGCTCATTGCCTTGTCTATGCTGCCACATTTTACATTTTCTTATCATGCATCACCATGAGACCACATTTCTTTGAGGCATTTTCTCAATTAGCTCACTGCCATGTCTATGCTACCACATTTTCCATACATGTCTACCAAATCATTTTTTAAAACATATATATTCATATCATTGATTACATTGCATTGCCTATAGATTTAAAACTCAAAGCATTACTTCACATTGCATAACTAATAACTAGGTGCATTGATAGATGATAAAAATTTCAATTACAATCTATTTTTTTTAAAGTCAACCTATTAAGTGTAGTTATGCAATTACTTCACATACCCTGTTGATGAACTAGGAGTAGTTTTCAATTGCATTTTCTTGTCATGAATTCCATGAGAACACATTTCTTTGAGGAATTTTTTCAAACAACTCACTTCCTTGTATATGCTACCACATTTTTCATACATGTCTACCAAATAATTTTAAAAAACAAATCATTGCCTTTTTGCTACAGCTATAAGCCTAACATAAGTGCTTTCGAACAAGCTATGGATGCTTCAAGGAAAAATCTATGCTTGCCATAACATATTGTTGACTACATTGCATTGCGCATATTTAAAAATCAAAGAATTACTTCATGTTCCATAACTAATGTAACTAAATGTTTATAGATGACAAAGTTTCAATTATAATCTAATATTTTTGAAAGTCAACCTAAGTGCAACTCTTATGCAATTCTTCACATTGCATAACTAATAACTAGGAGTAGCTACCAATTGTATTTTCTTTTCATTGCATTCCATGAGACCACATTAGTTTGAGGCATTTCCTTGAGGAATGTTTTCAAATCCTCTATATAAGTTTACATGAAAACATCTATTATGTCATATTTTTCAATTTTTTTCTTCGAAATCCTAAAAATTAAACTTTTATATGCAACTTCCATCTAATTCAATGTTGAAATCTATTTGTAACAATGAATATTAATAAAATCATCAAATGAATAGTCTATATTGTCAAAACAAAACAAAAAAACTCAATATAAACATCTAGCTAAAATGAAAAAAGTGAATTCCACTAGTCATGATGGAAATAGACTACTATAAGCAATAAAAATGGAATTAATAAGCATTTTTGTGTTAAGTTGATATCCTCTATATAAGTTTGCATGAATTCATCTAAATTATGTCATGTTTTTCATTTTTTTCTTCAAAATCCTAAAAATTAAAGTTTTTTATGCAAATTTCATCTAATTCAATGCTGAATTGTATGTAAAACTATTATGATTAATAAAATCATGAAAGGAATGATTTATATTGTCAAAAAAAAACTCAATATAAACATTTTAATTTTACCAAAATGAATGTATTACCTAAGATAATGGAAAATGATGTAGAAACTTCAAATTGTCTTCTTCTACATTGTCTAGCATGCAAATTGGTGTTGAAAAGGTGATGGATCAAGCATAGTTTGGTACAAGTCAATTGCATAAAAATTCATTTATGAGTTGGATAAAGCACAAAACTAGACAAATAGAAAGAATTGTGGGCCTGAATCATGGTTCATCTCCTTTTTTACCGTTTTAAAAAAAGGCACATTTGGTGCTCGCCAAATTTTGTGAGTGCTAAATGTGATGCAAAATGTGTCATCAAGTTTTGCAAGTGCCAAATGTTTTGTTTCAATGCTTTACAGTTTGGGGAGCACCAAATATGCTCTATAGAAAATTTATCATTATGTAATCCTTGACCGTAAACGAAGACCTACAGAGGGGAGAGAGAAAAGTGGGATTAAGAGGCAAAGAAGAGTGTAAGATTTTTTTAGGAGGGATGAAGACACACAGAAGGATGAAGAGACTGACATAAGTTTTTTATAATTTCCCCAAACATCACCAAGAGTGAAAAATTATCATCAATTGTCTTCTGATATGTGTGAGCATGCTCTTACTCATAATTTTCCTACAAAGTGATTGTGTTAACTAGAAAGCCAAAAGAACAAGAAAAACTAAGAACACACCATTTATCTACCCTAAACCACCATTCCTTAAACCCTAAATCCTAAACCTAAAACCCTTGACCCTAATCCATCAACCCTATACCTTAAACCCCATACCTTCTACCCTCTACCCTCTACCCTACACATTAAACCCTCAACCCTAATCCCTCAATACTATCCCTTAAACCTTAATTTATCAACCCCTCAACCCTTAAACTGTAATACCTCAACCTTTAAATCGTAATACCTCAACCCTTAAACCTCTACTCTTTACACTATACATTAAACCCTCAACCATAAGTGGGAGAGACCTGAGAGAGAGAGAGATGAGAGGGAGAGACAAATATAAAGACCTGAGAGAGGGAGTTGGAGTGAGAGAGAGAGAGAAAGACTTGAGAGGGAGAGAGAGGGAGTTGGAGTCAGAGAGAGCTGTCTAGGTAGGGTGGGAGGGAGTGAGACCTAAGGGAGAGAGACTTGAGAGGGAGAGAGAGAGAGTTATCTAGTTAGGATGGGAGGGAGAGACCTGAGAGAGGGAGAGGGGTTGGGAGGGATATTTTGAGGGAGAGACTTGAGAGAGGGAGTGGGAGACACTTGAGAGAGAGAGATCTAAGAGAGATGAGAGGGAGAGAGAGATGAGAGGGCGAGAGAGAGAGAGAGAGAGAGAGAGAGAGAGAGAGAGAGAGAGAGAGAGAGAGAGAGAGAGAGAGAGAGAGAGAGAGAGAGAGAGAGAGAGAGAGAGACCTGAGAGAGGGAGTTGGAGTGAGAGAGAGAGATAAAGACCTAAGAGGGAGAGAGAGAGGGAGTGTGAGAGAGAGTTGTCTAGGTAGGGTGGGAGGGAGTGAGACTTGAGAGAGAGACTTGAGAGGGAGAGAGGGAGTTATCTAGTTAGGGTGGGAGGGAGAGAATCGAGAGAGGGAGAGGGGTTGGGAGGGATATTTTAAGGGGATACTTGAGAAAGAGGGAGTGGGAGATACCTGTGAGAGATACCTAAGAGAGAGATACCTAAGAGAGAGAGAGATGAGAGGGAGAGAGAAAGATAAAGACTTGAGAGAGGGAGTTGGAGTGAGAGAGAGAAAGACCTGAGAGGGATAGAGAGATAGGGAGTGTGAGAGAGGGGGTTGGAGTGAGAGAGACATTTCTAGGTAGGGTGGGAGGGAGTGATACTTGAGAGAGAGAGACTTAGGAGGGAGAGAGAGAGTTATCTAGTTAGGGTGGAGGAGAGAGACCTGAGAGAGGGAGATGGGTTGGGAGGGATATTTTGAGGGAGAGACCTTAGAGAGAGGGAGTATGAGAGAGGGGGTTGGATTGAGAGACAATAGTCTAGGTAGGATGGGTGGGAGTGAGACCTAAGAGAGAGAGACTTGAGAGGGAGAGAGAGTTATCTAGTTAGGGTGGGGGGAGAGACCTGAGAGAGGGAGAGGGGGTGGGAGGGATATTTTAAGGGAGAGAATTGAGAGAGAGGGAGAGAGAGAGGGAGTGGGAGAAACTTGAGAGAGGGAGACTTGAGAGGGAGAGATACCTAAGAGAGAGAGACTTGAGAGAGAGAATTGAGAGGGAGAGAGAGAGAGAGAGGCAGTGGGAGAGACCTGAGAGAGAGACACTTGTGAGGGAGAGATAGTTGTAAATTTAGGGTGGGAGGAAGAGACTTGAGATAGGGAGAGGGGGTGAGATAGATCCAAGAGATAGAGGGTGGGAGGGATAGAGTGAGGGAGAGAGAGTTGTATAGTTAGGGTAGGAGGGAGAGAGTTGAGAGAGGGAGAGGGGGTGCGAGAGTTGTTAGGGTGGGAGGGAGAGAGTTGAGAGAGGGAGAGGGGGTGTGAGAGTAGTTAGGGTGGGAGGGAGAGACTTGAGAGATGGAGAGGGGGTGTGAGAGTAGTTAGGGTGGGAGGGAGAGACTTTAGAGAGGGAGAGGGGGTGTGAGAGATCCAAGAGACAAAGGGTGGGAGGATGGAGCAAGGGAGAGACATGAGAGAGAGGGGGTGGGAGGAATAGAGGGAGGGAGAGACTTGAGAGAGAGGGGGTGGGAGGGATAAAGGGATGAAGAGACATGAGAGTGGTACTTATCCATACATTAAACCCTCAACCCTATACCTTAAACCCTAAGGATGGGAAACAAGGTAGAGAGTGTAGGAGAGACCTACAGAGGGTTGAGAGAGAATGGGCATGCATTGGTTCAGAGGGAAGGAGGATTAGAGGGATTGAAAGGTAAAACCTCAACTATCCATCAACAATCATAAACTGTGGACTCTAAGTGTTATCAAAGTGGTGGAGAGAGACACAAAGAGAAAGCAATGTTAGTTTTTTGTCAATGCAACTCATTTGGCGAGGGCTAAATTTGGCGCTCTCCAAATGGCACATCCCATTTGGTGCTTGCAAAATGGGATGTGCCATTTGGAGAGTTCCAAATTTGGCACTCACAAAATGAGCTACTTATGGACATGATTTTCTTAGGAGGGTACTAAATTTTCACATATTTTTGGTCACGCTAACCCTCAAGTTTACACATCTTTCGATGCAAGTTTATAAAAAAAATGTGATGATGTTAGGCTCTCTTTTACCTATATAACCATTTTTATTTTTTTTAATATTTTGATTATGTTAAGGTTTTCATCCATAACTTCTCTTGTTATTGCCTCTATTTTTTGTCAAAAACCAGCATGCACTAGTTTTAGGATAGATTTTTACTCGTTCATTGAATCTTGAAACAAATTACATTTTGTAAAACTAGACTCCATTCTACACATGATGAAAATTTTTTATTTTCAATTGTTTTTTTTTTTAAATATAGGGCGAGCACACTCAAATTTCAGCTTTTCAAGATATGTCCACTTTGAAAATTCATAAAATATTATATATTCATCAAAAAATTTAGCCAAAAGAATAGGGACAAACTACATGGTGTTAGCTAATTTATCATCATTCAGATTTTTGAAATTCTAAAAAAAAAGTTGATTGAAAAGGGGGGTGGGGGGGGGTCTCAGACGCTATGCTATTTTTTTGATAAAAAGAGGACCTGTTTTTCCCTCCCCCTTTTTGAAACCCTTAATCTTCATTATTTAAAAAAAAATAGTAGCTTAGAAAGAAGACTCAGAGCACTTCAAAAGAAGACTCAGAGCACTTCAACTCTTGTTCTTGTTGCATCTTCAAATTTTAAGCATAACTATCTTCATTTTCTCGTACATATCAGACTTTGTTGATTTAAAAAAAAAATGGCATCTTAAGAGCCATTTTTGTGATAGATTCTAGTGCACACACCCAAAAATTAAATAAATTGAATTGAAGAAAATAAAAGCATAAGGGAAGGGTCAAGGAATATACCAAAACCTGACTTAGATGCTTGAAATGAACTAATAAGGTAAAGCTCCCTCTCTTACTACATGAGACCATGCATTTAACTAGGGAAAGATTATTAGGAGGGATGAATGTGTCATTCTATTAATGAGGCATGGTATTCCTTCCATTTCCATACAATATTCATTTTGTATGGTATCCCTCGAATTTCTATCGAATATACACATGGTGCCAAAAGGAGATTAGGTAGGATTTTGTATGGATTATGGAGGATTGTGATGTGTGGAATAAGATAAAAGGAAGATAGGTGTATAGAAAAAGTAAAGAGAGAAAAAAGAGTAGAAAGTTTTAGGAATAATGTGAAAAAAGGATTGGTAGAAGGGAATAATACATGAAATATAAGAATAGTGGAGGTGATTTGATTAAGAGAATCAACAATAATGGATTGGATGGGGTTAGAAGTGATTATAGCAATAATAATTTTATAGAAAGAGAGTCACCATTTTGAGAGTTAAATCCAGTTTATCATTATGCAAAGAAGAGAAAGATATGTAAGGAAAAGAGGAATTTTAAAGAAGATAATAAGAGATAGGTAGAGACCATAGTTCCTACAAGGGAAGAGGTTAAAGAAGTAAGAAATTAGGAACATGCAGAGGATATTGGTGGTCATGAGTATTATTGTAGATTGAGGATAATGAGATTGAGTTCTAAAAAAGTAGGGGTAGACATAAATCTCTATGCTCTCCTTGTACTCTATCATAAAAGTTAACTAGTTTTAATTTATGTAATTTTAGTCAATTAAATAAGAAAATGTATATTTTAATTCTACTCATAATGGTATCCATGTGATATATCTTCTTCTATGTACAATTTGGGGTTCATTCCTCATTAAATAATTTATCAATTATTTGTGTTGGCTATGGTTTCTTATATTGTGATTTGGGAGGTACATATATGTGTATGTGTGTATTTTGACTTGCAACTATAGGGAAAAGTTCAAAGGTTGATTTTTAAGTCACCTACAACAACTAAGATGAGTAAGAAATTATTTACAATATTTAGGTGTCTTGGATAGTGGTCTAACTTGCATTAATAAATTACCTCCATAGGCTATGAGTGTATGGATTTTGAGTTCCTATGTACTCAAAGAGTTCTATTGTGTTCATTAATAAGGCATAAATGTAGGTAGTTTAATATAGAAAACCATGTTTACTAGGTTGAGACATTTCATAGGCATTCAAGGGAAAGAAATGTTAATTTCTCTAAGCCAAATGTCTATGGTATAGATCAATCCTCATATATAATACACAACACCGATGAAATTATTGACTACAAAATATTTTGCGAATAAAATTGTGATGCAAGAACTTAAGGTCATAAATTTTAATCCAATTGAGCTTTTAGTGATTTTTTCAAGATTTTTTTCAATTTTTTTCTAATTAATTTTAAGCTCTTTCATGTAATTAGATTAGTAACTTGAAAATTAGTGTCACTTTAATTAGTTTCAAATAATTGACAACTTTCGTAGGCCATGTAGATAAGCATAAATGTCAAAGATGTGCTTATTTGCACAACTCCTATAAATTTATACATTCTAATCCAGTTGAAAATACCAAAAAGGTCACTTAGGTAGTGTCAATCAATCATGTGCCCATGTCTTATGCATATTATTGGCACTTATCTAATTTTAGTTGAGTTACACTCTTTTCATACTAGTTAATCTAATCATTGTTGAACATAGGTTGTCATTGATTTCAAACTGATGTCAAAGGATTTCTCAAACAATGTTTATCAAAGGGTGACAAGGCTATCAGATGTGAAGGTTGTCAAAGATGAAAAAGATTGTAGGAGTACTAGAATTGTCATTTGACTTAAGGCCCCGAAAGCATGTTGTTTATCAGTGTATAGACTGACTAACCAATCATATCTTGTATCAAGTTTGTTGAGACGTGACTACCTTCAGATAATTAGTGAAGTTATTATACCATGTCGGGTATGTAGTCAATATGACTCTGGTGGTCCAGAAGGATATCTTTTTGGTAGAGATATTTTTAAATATGGTTGGAATTTCTTTTTGAAATGTAGTATTGCTTTATTGTTTGGAAAGAGAGTATCTCTACACTAGATCTATCAATTTCTTGAGTTTTCGGTGGTGAGGCTCAATGTACAAGAAGTTTGAAGTGCTAGAAGGTCTATCAAGATATTTAAAGTTTGAGGTATGTGCGGTAATGAATAGTAACATCAAAATTCAAATCTTGCATGTGGAGTGAGGATAGGACCTATTTAAGGTCCCTGTGGTGGTGCAAGGCATTAAGTTCTCTTGGAGGAAAGAAATTTGTGTTTGGAGCATTGTATTCCACATTTCATGTAATTTGAATTTAGGTCCATCCTATGTCATTTGGGTTATGTGAGGATCCCTGGCCAACATGAAAGAATGTCAATGTAATGCCATGTATATATTTCAAATGCTCAAATGAATTGTATGTATGTAATAAGTGTAACAAATAGAAGACATGTACTTGACTATGAGTACAAAAGTGTGAAGAAAGAGGGAGCACTAGTATCAGAAAGCCATTCTTAGTGTGAGAGAGTTTCAAATGTGTCTCTGGTGCTTATCAGAGTTATATTTCAAATCTACCATTATCTTTGTAATCCGGTAGTACTGGTGTTCTACTTGTTGTATTGTTCCAGTAGGGATTGGTGTATCTTTCTAGCAGGGATTGTTGTCTCCAGTAGGTTGGTGCCTATAGACTCTTTCGGGGATTGGTGTCTCTGGTAGGTTGGTGCCTACATCAAATTGCAAAATTCACTTATTATACTCCTTCTTGTGAGATTTCTCATCGTGGTTTTTCCCATCTTCGATTTCCACACACATCTGGTGTTATGTGTTATCTTGTACTATGCTTTGATTACTAGCTTGTATGGTTAAATGCTCTTCGTAAGAGTAAAGGTTTCTGGAATTATTTTGATCTATTGATTCACCCCCCCTTCTTAGTAGATTGTGTGCCCTTCAATCATCACAACCTATTATTCATGTCTAGCTTAAGTTAGATTCATCTTTCATGGGTATCTACATTCAATTAGTTCTCACCTTTTATACATTTCCCTACTCTATATAAGCACAAGATTCTTTGTACTTTGAAACACCAACTATTCATTCTACTGGCTTATTTTATTAATTATTTGTGCATGTTTTATTGTCTTTGCTTAAATTTGCTTGTGCAAAGTTAATTGGTTTGATGTTTCTTAGATTTGTAGGATGGTTTTGTTCTTTGAATTGTAGACAAATTGGGGCCAGCCATACAAACATTGACCATTTTTTTAATTTTTATGTATATTTAGGCCATCTTTATCTTGACCAGTGGCTAGAAATTTGGAATTTTATTTTTTATTACATTGTTTAACTTATTTAGATTACATTTGTATTATCTTTACATTATATGATTCTATTTTTATACAATATTATTTTCTCTTATTATATTATTAATTAGTTATTTAATTAAAAGTGACAATATGAAAAATTATATTACAATCTCTACAATATAGGATCTTGTAATATTTAGATATCAATGAACTTTTCATGCTTTTCTAAAATGTATCAATAGTTGTATGAGGAACGAATACCCTCCCCTAACTTATAATTTTCTTTTGTTTGAAGATGCTTTGTGATATATTAATTGAGAAGCATATCAAGTGTTTTTGAAAGGTAATTAAAAAAATTATATCTTTGCACCAATAATTTCCCCTTTTGACTTCAATCATTAGAGCATTGAAATTGGAAATTTCATCATTCATTGTCTCCACTTTTTTAATGACAGTCACTGGTATTCCTTTCTCTTTCTTATTCTTTAATTATAAAATCTCCTACTTTTCTATAAATTTTATTTCAAATTTGTAAAATTTCATGACTACAGGAAACCGGTATTCCTTTCTCTTTCTTATTCTTTAATTATAATTTCTCCTACTTTTCTATAAATTTTATTTCAAATTTGTAAAATTGCATGATTGCAGGAAACAAAACATTTGAAATAAGTTCTCTTACATATCATCTTTAAAGAAAAATGACATAATCATGAGGCTTCTATTTTCTCCAGATTTTTGTCTCCCACCCAAATTCTATTCTTGTACCTGAGCTTGAATACATAAAACCTTGATAACTATCAAGGTTTTCCTATTTTTTTTGTGTCATTTTCATTTATGGAGCCATTGAGATCAAACACATTGAACAAGTTGGTATGTAGTATGTACCCAAATATATATCCAACCCAAAATTTAAGAGCTAAGTATGTTATGATACCTAATTGCAACAGACAACTGACACAGACTAATTCTAGACACCTTGCAGTGCTCAAAAGAGTAGGGCAATGAGACATCTACAACAAAGTAAAAACATGGTAAGTATGATAATATCCATGGGAACCTATCAGTTTTAGACCGCAAAAAATCAGTTCGTATAGATTATATTGCACATGCTATACGGATGTGGAATATATAATATTTTTAACTTGCAGTTGTAATTTTAGAAAACCTTGTCAATCTGCTTTTTTTACCCTAGGTGGAAGCAGCGTGCTCTCAATTCAAGTAATTACTTCAAATATGTAGTGGCAACATTTTTCAAAATAATTTTTTGTGAGTAAATTTCTTGAGTGATGTAATGTAAATTTGCTTTCAATTGAAGCAATTATTACTGGCTCAAAACCAACACTTTGTAAAGCAATGAAAAAAGAGAAAATGTTTTACATTGCAAACAAAAAGAGGAATTTCATTATATTCATGTGGGGTGAAAATACATTCAATACATGGGCTTTTTTAAAGCCATTTTTTTCCCGCAAATAACCACTCCAAATTCTCTTATGGGAATAACTTCCTCAAAACTAACAATTAATTTATTTTTACTAACCTAATAGCTAATTTACTAAATGTAAACTTTAATTTCCAACATCCCCCCATTAAAGTTTACATAATAAAAACAAAATTTTAAAAAGTAAACCAAAATGTAAACCTTAAATTCCTACATATATCCCCCCTTAAGGTTTACAACATAAAAAAAAATGAAAACCAAAATTTTGTATCGGCATCAATCTAAACTCCTTTGTCTTGAGCATCAACGCAAAATCCTCATGTCTAGGTAAATGTTCAATTACCAACTCTTCATCAACATTGATCCAAACTCCTTGTGTCTGGATAAATGTCTGGATTACCAACTCTTCATCAACATCGATCCAAACTTCTCATGTCTAGATTACCAACCAACTGTGAATTGAGATTAACTCCATTATCCATAGTAACACACCTGCACAAACCAACAATCACAACTCTCCAGGTTTGTGGATTCAATTATCCACAAACCAACAAACCATTGCATGCCTCATCTTGCTCCTAAAAGGACTCCAGATGAAACAAAATTTGCTTCTCATGCAAAATATCATCCCTGAGCGAGAAGCTAACTCAAGATGATAGTTGTCCTCCTGCCTCCATTTCCTCCAGCCTCCAACATGATCCCTATTTAATTCTTAGAGAACATATAACTCTTCATCATTTAAATCACACAATGCCATATTACATATTTCTCCCTCTTCCTCAATGGCCATTAAAGCATTATCTGTTTTTAACTTGCCATCAATAAGATCTCTAGCACGTTGAATGCAATTTACTAGAATGTGTCCTCTTTGATTACAATAGAAGCATTTGAATTTATTCTTTCCTGTTGATGCATTATTTTTCCCTTTGACAAAGTAAGTAGATTCAACAACAGTAGAGTGAGTTTTAGAGACTATTTTTTCTTCATCAATCAAATAAGATATCACATTCTCTAAGCTCGGGCTTGGATTCAATTTGCTTAAAGTAAACACAACATTGTCAAAACTTGAGGGCATACTATTTAATAAAATAGCTTTGGCATCATCATCATCAACTGCACAATTTATTCCAGCAAGTTGATTAAGAAGAGAACGAAATGTATTAATATGTTGAACAATACTATCACCCTCATTCATTTTCAAACCAAAAAGTTTTTGCTTCATTCCTATTTTAGCACTTGAAGCCTGTGAACCAAATAAAGAATTAAGACTTTCCCATATTTGGTTTGAGGTTTTTGTCAAATCAATATGATGTAAATATGCATCAAATAATCCAAGGCCAATAATTGCTGCAACTTTACAATCTGTTGCTGTCCATTTTAATAGTTCATCTACATCTTGTGGTTTTTTAATAGTTCCATTAACAATCTCCCAAAGATCTTTTTCTATTAAAACTAGTTGCACTTTTACTTGCCATGTATGAAACTCATGACCCTCAAACTTTGAAATAAATATGATTTCTCCATTTTAAAACAAAATCAATCTAATCACTTATCACTCCATTTTTATAGAATAATAGAGAGATCATAAATATTTAGAATGATTTTTTAAAAATGCTTACCAAAGACCATAAATAGATTTTGATCTCTATGCTAAAACCCCTTCAAACACCTTCTGCACGACAAGCCTCAACACTCTCTTTAATCACAGGGACACATGAACCATGATGCTCTGATACCAATGTAAAGCAATGAAAAAAGAGCAAATGTTTTACATTGCAAAAAAAGAAGAGGAATTTCATTATATTCATGCGGGGTGAAAATACATTCAATACATGGGCTTTTTTAAGCCATTGTTTTCCCGTGAATAAATACTCCAAATTCTCTTATGGGAATAACTTCCTCAAAACTAACAATTAATTTATTTTTACTAACCTAACAGTGAATTTTCTAAATGTAAACTTTAAATTTTCTAAATGTAAACTTTAAATTTACTAAATGTAAACTTTAATTTCCAACACACTTAACATCATAGAAATTGTTTGACATAATTTTGTAAATCTGCAGTACATCATGTGGCTAATATATCAAATTTCGTTTCATTTTTTTCAATCATTTGACTAATTCTATGCATTCTTTAATCTTGTAATGCATTGAAAGAACCATGAAAAATACTATTTAGGAAGGAAAGCAAAGAATGTTTCCAAGTGATTACTTTGAGCATCTATGTTGAAATTCAATCATTTTCACGCTAGACCTCACTAAGAGCTTATATTTTCATTGTGAACTATAGACCAATGAAAAAGCATTGACCCAACCAAAAAAAATTTATTATGAAAGATTAAATCTTAAACCTTGTTCCCTTCATACATAATAGCAAAAAGATAAAAAATATATACATAAATCCATAGTGCAATTCATTATAGTATCAAAATATGAACATATAATCATGCAATGTGGCAAGCCAATTTGAAGACCTTTCTCTAAGCGATGGAAGTTAGACAATAGACCAAAACCAATATACCAATTCTACTTTCATAAATATACGATTAAGTAGTATTTATTTATTTTCTTGTGTAAAGAATGCATTCTACTTTTATGAGAGCTCTTATAACTCTAGGCAATGTAAGAAATATATTGCAAAACCAATTTTACAATTTTACTTTCGTAAATATATGATTAAGTAGTACTTTTTTTTTCCTTCGTGTAAGGAATGCATTCTACCTTTATGAAATCCCTTAGAATATTAGCAAAGATAGATATCATGGAGGCACTGAATGAAGTATAAACTGATGACTTTGGTAATTAATCAAACCATCCAAACTCTCAAGGAAAATATATTCAAATGGAAGTTTATAGAGATCAAAGTTATGTTAGGATGAAATTACATGGATGTAATTGATGTGTATGATTGTGTTAGGACTGAAGAATTCTAGAAATTTAAAATAAAAAACTCAACGAGGAGACAAGCAATAGTATCTAGATTATGAATTACTTATTCCATTATGAACCGAAAATATAAGTAAATTAATGATTATAACATACATGCTTCTTAGCACATATAATCTTTTACAGATGTATGAATATATATGTAAGTGTGTTTTATATATGTATGCTAATTTTCTATTTTCAAATCTATATATACAAGTTCGACATCATTTATGCTATGTTAAGAAAAATAATAGCTCATCATGGCTGAACCATTGAAAGAAGATAGCATTTTCTTAGAATGGTTTAAAGGGTGTCATTATGTATCTGTTTCTATTTCTTCTATTAACATGATAACTATTTTTCCAATATCCACTAATTCTGACCTTTTTCAATGTTTTCAAGGGGATTTGGGAATAACTTCCCTACCACAGAGTAAAGGTAGGTACATCCATCAATAACAAAGGGACCACTATAGTTACATCAATAAAGTAATAAAACAGTATGAAATAAAGTGGGGGAAAGGGTGTTGTTTTAGTTAATGCTTCCATAAAATTGTTTGCAAGTGGCAGAGGGCGTGTTCCATTTTGTTGTCACAAGTATGATCAACAGAAAATATTTCTATGTTAGGATTAGACATTAGGTTTTCACATAGCTGATGCTGCCAATTCAAACTATAAAAATTGAACAAGACAAACAACCCAAGAAAATTAAGTTACAATTACAAATTAAAATGAAGGATAATAATGTGCAACTGGAAAGTGCATTCCTTATATCAGAGTAACATAAAATGAGGAAAACCAATTTTTTTTGTAAGCTAGTATTACCAAACTGAACAACCCTAAAAAGCTAACACCGCCGAATTTTAAAACAGACCTTTGATTGATAAGAGTTTGCAACCGAGATGAATTAAGCCTAGGAAATTGGAACTTCTCTCGATACAAGGGATTAGCTTCTATAAGTTTTTTCAGTTCTAATAACATAATGTTTCTAGCTGATTTGGTCTTCCCATACTTTCAAATCTGTTCATTTTCTTTGCTTCGTGTAAAAAATTAGTGTCAACAAATATTAGAATAAAAGAAACTTTTTAACACACGATTTTTTACACCAAAGTATGTTTGAAAAACTAAGTACCTGAAGTTATCCAAAATGAGGAGCTGTCTAATCTCTTCGTATAGTTCCTCGTTGAATGAAGAAAATACTTTCAAGTCTTTTACTAATAATTCTATTGCCCTAGCTCTGGCTTACCTGAAACGACAAGAATATGAAAAAAATAAAAAATAAATCTTTGACGTATATTTTAGGTCTAAAGAATATAGCTTTGCACTCATCACACTTTCATCCTTTAGTTTATTAACAATGGATTTGTGGCGTAGACTAGTTTTGTATTGAATAATGTCTCTAACACAAACTCTTCTTTATAACAGTCAACAGGAGATTTAGGAATACAAGTGGTAGGCATACGGGGACAGACCCACCATTTTCAAATCAAGGTATGGTGATACATAAATAAGCATATGGTTATATTATATATATTGCCATTGGGAGAGATGGATTTGGTTATTTCAGCTTGAAAACAAGTAAAAATCCGATTGACTATGAGTTGGAGTTTGTTGAGCTTCTCTTTTGCTATTTGTCCTTGATGACAATATTGTGTTTCAGATTGGCATCTTTGTGGTTGATTATTCAGTTGCACTGTTTCTATTCTATCTTGGCATACTTACTTTGACATTATGATGTTGGTTTTGATGGCACTGATCTCTTGAATCCATGTGCAGATTACAAGGAATCTTGTTTACAACATAATGTCTCTATGTTCAGGTGGTATAATTCTGGTTTGACATTTTGTGCTAACAGTGATCTACAGGTTTATGTGTTATTGGCTTCTTCAGCTTTCTAACATCATGGCATTGATAATGTTTTTGAACTCCAACAAAATTGTATTTTTCTCTATTCAACCTCATTCAGGTATTGCTTTCAATTAACTTGGTTTTTGGTATCTTCAAATAGAGTTGGTTTTTACTTATAAGAAAACCCTATCAGGTTTCCTTAATCAATTGATATTGGCATGGGCATATGGTACATTGACATTGGCATGAAATTAGACCTTGTTACATTTCAAAAGGCATTGGGTATATTGGACTTTATGTCATGGCAAATGAATTTAAATAAAGGTCTTATATGATATCGGGTCTAATGTTTGATAATTCATTAGGCCTCAAGGCCGATAGCAGGTATGAGGTTTTGATTATTTAAAAGCCACTATGAAAGTGACATGGTTTTTGATTTCTTGGTAATAATGATGGCTAAGGTAATCGACATTTGTGTTAAGTGGTCATGGAAAATTTCTAATGACATAATTGTGTCTGTATTCTTACTTGATTAATCATTGAACATTGATAATGATGATTGACGGTTTGTATGCATTTGGTGGTAATGAGATTGTCGACATGCATTGCATTGGTTTGTCCACAGAATTCAGAATGCATTAGGAGGTTTCTACTTATGACTTAAGTCCTTTTGGACTTCAAAATTTATCAATACTTGAAAAGTCATCAATTGCTTTGCATTGGAAAGTTTAGGGCAATCATATTATGTTTCACAAGCTCGAGGGTTTGAAACCATATCTTAGCTGCCACCATAGAAATCTTCTCACAATTGTTACATAGTGTTTGTTGGATTACTGCAACTCTTTGACAGCGAATGGGGGTATCTGAAAGATCCTTGCCTTGGTCGATGGTTGTGTCAGCCTCTTGTCTTTGGGTGAAGGCTCGAAATTGGAAGAAGTCTTTGCTGTTTTTCTCTCTGCCGGTCTAGTAAATATCTCCATGATAGTTTCTCTATCGTTCTCCTCAGGTATTCACCTTATCAACTTTCTTTTGAAGAACTGTTACTTCTATTGGCACAAATAATAGAAGACAAGAGTTTGCTTTTTTTTGGAAAATGATAAAATGGGTTTATTTGTTAATGGTCAGAAATAATGCATGTCGGTTACTAATAATCTGAAATGCATACCCAAATATTTTATCTTATCTTTTATGCTCTTGCTTTAAGGGATGGTGTTTTTGATTTGTTGGTAATCATGCTTTCTACAAATCATTTCAGTCTTTCACTTGGATTCAGTGATAGTTGTTTTTGGGTGCACTATAATGGGATTTCGGTTACATTTTGTTCATGGAATATTTTTGTTTTCATGTTGTTTCGATTAGCATTGCCTGTGCAGGCTCCTTGTGTGGATAGGGTTTAGTCTTCTTTCTAAAGTTGCATATTCCTTGACCATTTTTGTCAGAAGAAAACCTCCATGCTGAACATTCTTCTAAAAATGATTGCAATACCTGGCAAAATGTTTTTCGACAGAAGTTGGGTACAATTTTTTTTACCTCTATTGATTTTGAAAAATGATGCAAGTTACAGTGTTGTAATTTCTTGATATGTATTGAAGAAATATATGTAAGAAGAAAAATAGAGAAAGATTAGGTTTTTTCTAGATTCTTGAAAAATAGAGAGAGATTGTTAACTGTTTGAGAACTATGATAAATGACTATGAAGTACAGTGAGAACATCACAACTATTTTAATTGAAGAAATGTTGATTTTTGAGATTGAAAATCTGAAAATGGGTTCAATATCAAGCTGTCTCAAGGCTTGACAATGGCTGGAATTTTGAAGGTTCATTCCTGAACTTTGAGGATTTTAGATATTGTTTGTCAAGAGGCACTTGAGTGAAAAGAGAGAAACAGAGAGATCCTTTGTATCATTGTATGTCTTACTGAAAACAGAAAAGGGGTTGGTGCTCCTTGAAATTGGTGTTTCAAACTGAGGGGTTGGTGCTCCTTGAGTTGGTGCTCAGAAATCAGCCTATAAGGCATTGTTAAAAGAGGTTATTAAAATAAAAGCCCAGAAAGGCAGTAGTTTAGGAGTGGGTTTTCTACCCCAAGAGGTTTTTCCACTCGGCATATCTTATTTCATTTTTCTTATCTGTGGTTCATCTAATTCCTTGTGTGAATGCTTTAATTTTCTATATTTCACTATCATACTTCTCATTTCAGTTATATGTGATTGCATTCAATTACATGAATGAGTTTATTATTGATAAATGATAACATAAATCTGTTTTATTTCAGTTTGAGTAAAATTTGTCAAAACAGTTAATGACACTAATTCATCCCCCCCTCTCAGTGTCTTTTTCACTCCAACAATTGGTATCAGAGCATAGGGTCCTCTGATAGGTCTTTCCAACCTAGTATTGATTCTGGCCTTGGAGTCTGTTCAAAATGTCTCAAGCTCATGAAGGCACATCCATGGCTAGAGCTCCATTATTTGATGAAACTGATTATGTATTATGGAAAATCAGAATGGAGACTTATTTAACTTCTATTGACCTCGAAGTGTGGAACATAGCGTTAACTGGGTACACTTTACCAACTACTTTGCCCACAACTTCTGATGAAAAGAAAATATATGAAACTAATGCAAGAGAAAAACATGCTCTCATGTGTGCATTGACTAAAGATGTCTTTATCAAAGTCATGCATTGCAGCTCTACTAGGGATATCTAGGTTAAACTTGAAACTATCTATTAAGGAAATGAAAAAGTAAAACAGTCAAAAGGCCTCACTCTAAAACACTCGTTTGAAGAAATCAAAATGAGGGATGATGAAAAAGTAACTGATTACTTTTTGAGAATTGATGAAATTGTCAATGCTATGAAGGGTCTGGGAGAAGAAGTTAAGGAATTTGATGTTGTAACTAAGGTCATCAGAACCTTACCGACTAAATTTGAAGCTAAGGTCTCTACTCTAGAAGAGAAGAAACACTTTGACCAACTTACCCTAGACAACCTACAAGGCACTCTGACTGCCTATGAAATGAGAATCAGTAAAAACAATTCCTTTGCAAAAGAAACGACCTTTAATACTCAAAGGAAAGAAAAAGATGAGCCTACTGAATCATAATTTTTTGATTCCAAAGAATCCCACTTTGTTAGAAAGCTCAAAAAGGGGTCTGGAAAGTTTAAGGGAAAACTTCCCTTCAAGTGCTTTAATTGTGGTAAAATAGGCCACTTTGCTACAAAGTGCCCCTATGGTGACCCGAATAGTGACAACAAGAAATCTGAAAAATTGCCTAAGAAAAAGGCCTATAGACCTAAACAAAAATTCAACTTCAAAAAGAAGAAGAGTCTGTTCAGCAAAAATGAAATAGACATTGAATTTGAAGATTCTTTAGATGAAGAAGATGAAAACTTATTCATGGCTGAAATCATTCAGCAAGAAGATACTAACAACAATGATGCTGAAGTTGGCGAAGTGGATCTTGAAGGTGAACTGAAATGTGCTTTAAAAGAGCTAAGAAAACTCAAAAAACAAATGCTTGCTCAAGAACAAAACTCTGCTCAAACTCTTGCTCAAGAGCAACTCACAAATCTTGAATTTGTCTCATTGAAAAATCAACTTGAAGAAGCCAAGAGAGTTGAAGTTTGTCTTCGTATTGGCATAAATCATAAAGATAAAAAAATTCAAAAATTTGAACATGAAATTGTTGATCTTAGAAAGACCATTGAGAAGTATGAAAGTACTCTTAAGCAGAAATTAAACAAGGACAAAACTGGTATTGGATTCATGAAAGGTGAATGTTCAAATGATAGTGCAAAGGATAATATTGTTGCTGGAAAAAAATGCATTGAATCTGATCATCCTGATTCTGATAAGGATCATGTTCATCCTTTTAGGAATAACAAAATATCATATAATTCTAACCCTTTCTTTTATGGGTACTGTTATTTCTGCAATAGATTTGGCCACAAAGTGAGCTCTTGCAGGTTTATGAATCCTAGAAAACCTAGATTTGGTTATAGGCAAAATCTTGGCTTTGCTAGACAGATTAGATGCTTGACATGCAATTCCATGGGTCATTCTACTAAGCAATGCAAAGCTTATATGCATAATAAACAACAAAAAACTAAAAAGGTTTGGAAACCTAAGACTGTCAACAACATAGAACAAACTATTTTAGTTCAAATTTATTTCCACTCTAAGAAAATGGACTTATGAGTCCTAGAGGGTAAGTGCACCAATCTGTGACACAATTAAGGTGCCAAATCGAAAAAACAATAAAAAAACCCCAAAATTAGCCCTTTGGCGCACGCCAAATGACTAAAAAGCCATTTGGCGCATGCCAAATGACTAAAAAGCCATTTGGCACATGCCAAATGACTAAAAAGCCATTTGGCGCATGCCAAATGTCTTTTTAGACATAAAAAGCCAAAATTGGGTTTCAAACCCTCATTTTGTCTTCAACTCGCGGCTTGAGGAAGAGGATTTTAGGTCTGCAACTCACGCTCTCTAAATCTCTTCCATTGTTTGCATCCTTAGCTTGCCATTTTCCACGAGGATGCCGCCAACAGGTCGAAGAGGTCGAAGATTGCAAAGAGGTGTGTATTTTTATTCTATTTATTTCAAATTTGATTTGGAATGCAAATTTAAATAGATTTTTATAACAAAACTTTGTTCTAATTCTCAGGGAATGAATCTCCTCCTCAAAACATTGAGAATTCACAATCACCCCCTCATGAAGAGCTTCCTATACAAGAACAACCCGAAACCCCTACATCAATTCATAGGCATCCTCAAGGAACACAAGAAAATATTCAAAATCAAATTGAAAATAACAAAAGAGACATTGAACAATTAATTGCAAGATTAACTGAGCATGTCGAAACCGACCCTTATAGGAGAGGGATTACTGAATCATTGAATTCAATTTTAACTCATGTAGGAGAAATGAGCGAGCAAATGAATTTTTGGTCAACTAAGAGACATGACATGAAACAATTATATGCCAATGGTTTGTCATATGCAGATGTCAAAAAACTAAAAATTAGAAAAGTCGAGTTGTGTGCCCTATTTAAAGACCCAAAAACCAATGAACCTTTGTTCCATGCATGCAGGAGGTTCCCCATCCATTGGTGCCACCATGATTTAATTAGAAACAAATTTTGGGAGTGGTGGTGGATGGTATTTGACCAACCTCCATGCAATAACCATGAGGTGCCACAATACTTTTTGAGAAAAATCTATTGCGAGTTTGTCCTCAATAAAATGCCAAACTATTTTGACATCTTAGACTTTCAGGGTAGAGGTGGGGGCTCCACACACGATAGACCTGCTACATGACGTAATCCACAGTTGGCATCGAGAGCCTTGGGCAGACCCATGGTGGAGCATGTCATTGTTCCTTCCATTATTAAGGACAATGTAGAGGTGGACAGGATGAAGTCAATTGGCTCACTCACCCAGACCATTTTACAGTGTGCAAGTCCTGTAGTAGAGCCTGGTGTGGAGACGTGTAGGCCCCGAGCTCCACCCCACCATTGTGACACTTGTGGTGCTGTTTGCACGTACGATTATCAGGGTGCTCATGATGCAGCTACACAACCTACATTAGTTGCAGAGGCAATGGCTTTCACAGATGATATTTTGAATGAGACATTCGGCATTGACACTCAAGTAAAATTTAGCAAGTTATTTTAATGTTTATTAAAATATATTTTGAAATTTAAAAATAACTAAATTAGTAGAATTTTGATATGATGAAATTTCAGGGTCGCATTGTTCATGAGGGATGCTCTATTCCTATAGACCCTTATACATTCTCAACGATGAGTCTACATGTATGCAACTAGTATTAAAGATATTATTATTGCATTTGAACAGTTGAATGTTATATTTGAATGTTTGTCTCATAACATGCTTCAGATTTCAAACAGTTTCCTGGTGCACCTTCTTCCTCCACACCTTGCGATTCATATCCTCAAACAACGTACACTCAAGTAGCCTTTATTCATTAATGGTGTTGTAAATCTATGTTAGCTAGTTTCGTAATTTTGCATATATACAAATCTAAATTTTTTGATGAGAAACACAAACATTGCATTCAAGTATTCCTTGATCGTGTCACATTATGTTCTCCTATATCAACATGATACCTGAGATATTGTTTTATTTGCAGTTGTTGACAAGAGATAGCCCTGGTGATGTTGGTGGCATGATGGACCATGGAGTTGTTGCAGCAATAGCCAGTTCTGATCCATTGAGAGAGGTATGGAATAGATTTATTCGATTTGACATTATATTTGCTCTTTTATGGTCTATTATAGAAAATTTTCATGATAATTTTATGTAGTTTAATTTATATCTTCATGGTTGCTACAGGTGGTTGTCACTCCAGATCATGGATGTGGTGATGCTTTAAATGTGCATGATGACTATATGTATGCGGTAAGTGATTATATTTTGTTATATGTCATTCCATAATTCAATTTCTATGTTTTAACATCTTTAATTTTAATTGTATCAGTTGAAGGTCCAAAGTGAAGAGAGGAGGAGTAGCGAGCCTGTTCGAAAGACAAGACAAGCAACAGTCACTCCATCTAGCTGAATTTCGAAGGTAGCACGGGATCTATTTCCTTCCCCTAGAGGGAAATGACTATGTATTAGTGTTGTTTGTTGTATGCCTATGTGGCATTTTGGAACATATGTTTTGTACTATTGATATATATACGTGATATTTTATGTCCAAATGGCTCCTTTGTACTAAGCCTATATGGTTTTTTTGGAAATATTTATATACTTTTATCAATATATATCATTGTATAGCCTTTTGGATTTTTGATTAAAGAAACTCTTATTTTGCTACTACCATTCTTGAATGATGTTATCATGCGTATTGTGTAAGTTGTATGCTTGAATGTTGTAGGCATGGATTTTTTTTACATCTAATGCTTAATTAATTGCTGTCGAATGCTCAATAAGCCCCATCTAAAGCGTATTGTATAAATAAGCTCCATTCATGGTGGTTTGTATCCTTTGGAATGCTTCAATTACTTGTGCCTCACTGATGCAGAGGCAAGGAGGCTCAAACCCAATCAGTTTGACAACCTGCCTTCAAGGGGCTCCTAACAAGATTAATACAACCTATTTTGAGCAATCTACACAACCTCAAAGCCCCATCAAACCAAACTCTTCATTCAACACCTTACCCAAAAATCCACCCTTATAGCACTCTGATGTAGAGCCAAGGTGGAGAAGACTCACAACAATGGAAATGTCAATTCTCAATCAAGAACTCTTCTTCATAATGATTCAGCCTAATAGGCATCAACCCACCCTGAAGGGTCTCAACTACTCAACCTTGCAAATGAACAAAAAGACTCCACCAAGGCCCTACAAAGACCATAAACATTCATACAATGACAATTGAATCAATTGAGAACAATCCCTAAGTCAGATTCATCAAGGTTTCCAAAACTCACATTTGCGACTGGTTATTCTTGTGATACTCAAAACTCAGTTTTAGCCAGATTTCTCTGAACCTTTCCAAAACACTAGACAATTACAAGATGGATTGAGATACCCTTTTCAGGGCTACACAACATACCAAAAAATAAGTGGTCACTCTTTTGGACCAACATAGACTTTCATCACACCTACTTCAATTTTGGCTTCACAATTAGCCCTTTTTTCCAAAGGGACCACCCTTCGAATTTTAGGTATCTACCCAAACGCCTTGGAAATTCTTAGGTCATGGTTCCAAACCTCAATTTTTTTCATTAGTTTGTGTCTACAGAGTCTCTAACCCATTGTCCCAAGAAACCCTCCTAAACCTTCACAAAATCAAGGGTTTTAAAGAAACATACAACTCCAGACCTCTCTCAACACTTCCAAAGCCCCAAAAACCTCAAAATACTTCTACACAAACTCATCATACCCTCACATAACCCTTATAGGCATTAATTCTTAAAAACCTCTCTTTGGTTCCTCAGTTCCATGTTGGAAAACCCCTGTTCAGTCTTAGAACAGTCACAAAAATGCCACATAATTATGACTTTTTATTCAAAAATGAGTTGACACACTTATTATAACATGTTTTCAATCAATAGACTGAGATACAATAGCAAAAAATAGGTGGATTGATTGTTACATCATAAATTTCCCCTCAAACCCTTGATTCAACAACACTGGGACAGTCACTGTTTGTGTTGGTTCTCTCTACAAAAAAAGAGTTAAGACACCAAATAAAAAATAAATGAATTAGAAAACATATAGAAACATCCTCTAAAATTATTAGACCATGAAGAACCTGTATGTGCCCGTACAACACTCAAAAATATAAGGAAAACAATATTTTTCCAAAAAATTGCTTGAAACTGTTGTGTTTATGGTGTAAAATTGTTACAAAACTTCTTCCACTCTCTCATTTGAGCCCTGGTAAGGATTTTTAAAGAATTTAACAACAACCATATTCTCCCCAACGCCCATAACCAACCTTGGGATTAGTTTCTCCCTTAATTACATTTGTTTGTGTTAAAGTTGCTTTGTTAGCATTTTACAACTTATATGATTTCTAATTGACTTCTAAGACACAAAACACCCTTTATTTGCATTATGCTTGATCTCTCAAAGCTTATTAGACAAAATAAACCTAAAGACACTAACATTTCCATATTGATGTATTCAATTAAAAAAAAATTGATGATGTGGTGTAGGTGCTCCTGCACCAAACTCAAAACCCGGTCCAAGCCTAATTTCTCCTAACCTTTCCAAAACACCTGACCATTTAAAGGTGGATTAAGATATCATTTTCAGGGTTACACAAAATATACCAAAACCAATAGTAACTCTTTTGGACCAACATGAACTTTCAATACACCTCCCTCACTCTAGGCTTCACAATTAGGCCTAATTTCCAAAGGAACCCCCTCACAAACTCACCTCCAAACCAAGAAAACTTGAAATAGTCTTAGGGATGCTCACCAAACTCAGGATTCTCCCATTTTAAGAGCCCCAAGAACTTGTTCTATTCCTCTACTCACAAATCATCCTAAACCTTCACAAAAACAAGGGTTTTAAAGAAACTCATAACTCCAGACCTCCCCCAATCCTTCCAAAGGTCCAAAAACCCCACAATACCTCTGCCCTAACTTAAAAGACACTCACAGTCCCATTCCTTTCAGTATTTCTCAGATTCACTACTTGAGTTCCTTTCTTTCATGGTGGAAACACCCATGAACAACATTAGAACTTCACACCCCACTGAGTTTATTCATTCTCTCGACCTCCAAAGTATTCACACACTAAAATAATCATGGTACGGGCCAATCCACTAAGCAACAGGGTCAGAACAATAGGTGGATTGGCTAATGTGTCATGGTGTTGCCCTCAAAACCCCTAACACAGAAAACAAAGTAGTAACCAAGTTTGCTGATCCCACACACACCAACGGTGGATTTAAACCTTCAAAATAGATGCAAAGAGAGTAAAAACATATGCAATCAAGTATCCAAAGCCTCAAGTCATGATAGACTTGGATGGGCCTGTGCAAGGCAAAGAAAATTCAGGAAAACAAAGAAAACTAGTGATCAACGTTTTCAAAAGTATATTTTCTTATTAGAAACTCAACAAAATCAACCCTCAACTCAGGGTATTACAACAATATATCTTGATACCACCTTCCAACTACCCCTTGAGCCGATCAACCACCATAACCACCCTTTGTTAAACTTCTAAGATGGCAATTTTCCAATTTTGCTCTTAATTACCATTCATTCACAACTTGATTTTGCAAATACCACCTAACTGACCTATTAAGCCTTTTAAATACAATTGAAAAGTATTTCCATAACATATAGAGATATAGAGAGCAAATACAATAAATATTTTAACTAATGAATTGTAAAAAATGGATTTTTGTAGTTTATATTCATGTCGTTGATTAACATTGTATAACTGCTCCTTTTTATATAAAGAGATAAAAAAACGTAAAAAATTGTATAACAAGAGATAAAAACTATCTTTTTTGAAATCGAAAGGCATTTCCATAGCATAGAGATATAGAGAGCAAATAAAATAAAGAGTTTAACTAATGAAATTTAGAAAATAGATTTTTCTAGTTTATATTCATGCATTGCACATCTTTCAAACTCAAAGCATCACTTCACATTGCATAACGAATAAGTAGATGCTGATAGATGACAAAATTTCAATTACAATATAGATTTTTACAAAGTCAACCTAAGCAGTTATGCAATTACTTCACAGTGCATAACTAATAACTAGGAGCAGCTGCCAATTGCTTTAGCTTGTCATGGCATTCCATGAGACCACATTTCTTTGAGGCATTTTTTCAAATAGTTCATTCCCTTGTCTATGCTACGACATTTTTCATATATGTCTACCAAAGCATTTTATCAAATAGTTCATTGCCTTCTTGCTATGGCTAAAAGCCTAAAATAGATGCTTTTGAACAAGCTATGGATGCTTGGAAAAAATCTATCAAAGCATAATAGTAAGCAATAGCATAGACAAGCCATTGAACTTTTTGAAAAAATGCGTCAAAGAAAAGTGGTCTCATGGTGATGGAATGCCATGACAAGCCATAGACAAGGCAGTGAATTGTTTGAAAATATGCCTCAAATAAATGTGATCTCATGGTGATGGAATGCCATGATGAATGCCTATGGTGATGGGCTGTCATGGCATTCCATCACCATGAGAACACATTTCATTGAGGAATCTTTTCAAATAGTTCACTGCCTTGTCTATGGTATGACATTTTTCATACATATCTACCAGAGCATTTCATCAAACAGTTCACTGCCTTGCTGCTATGGCTAAAATCCTAAAACAGGTGCTTTCGAACAAGCTATGGATGCTTGGAAAAAATCTGTCAAAGCATAATTGTAAGCAATAGCATAGACAAGGCAGTGAATTGTTTGAAAAAATGCCTCAAAGAAATGTGGTTTCATGGTGATGGAAGGCCATGACAAGCCATAGACAAGGTAGTGAACTGTTTGAAAAAATGCCTCAAATAAATGTGGTCTCATGGTGATGGAATGCAATGACAATAATCACCATGAGACCGCATTTCTTTCAGGAATTTTTTTCAAACAATTCACTGCCTTGTCTATGCTACCACATTTTCATACATGTCTACCAAAGAATCTTCTCAAACAGTTCACTGCCTTACTACTATGACTAAAAGCCTAAAACAAGTGATTTTGAACAAGTTATGAATGCTTCGAAAAAATATATCAAAATCATAATAGTAAGCAATATCATAGACAAGGCAGTGAAATGCTTGAAAAGATGCATCAAAAAAATTGCTTTGAAATGATAAATTTAGTTGCGCTTTGATGCAGAGCCAAGGTGGAGAAGACTCACAACAATGGAAATGATTCAGCCTAATAGGCATCAACTCACCCCCAAGGTTTTCAAACCTTTAATCTTGCAAAATAACAACAAATCTCCACCAAGGCCCTACAAAGACTCTCAACATTCATACAATGGCAATTTGAAAACAATCTCCAAGTCAGGTTCATTGAAATCTCCAAAACTCAGCATTTTACCCATTTAACAAGCTGTCCTTGTACCCCTGTCATCAATCCCAACACATTTCCACCATGCTTCTTCACTATTTTATCAGTGTTATCTATCTCTGTAGTTACAAACCTTGCTTTCTTTACTCCCGCATCTACAAGAATAGGACATTCTATTGTGCCCACCATAAGACTTTCACACAAACCCGGTGTCATTACCTCCTTTGCTGCTACATCGGTCCTTATATCCACTGCCCCTGTATTACCAGGCCTATAATGGTTCCCAAAACTAGAATTTTTGATTTCCCTCACAACACTTACAGGCTCCTTGTTCCCACACATGATTACTTTGGCTTTCCCTTTCACATCCTCTAGAAGTGGAGTCAAAAGAAACGTATGGCTATCTTTCCTTATGGTATACTTATTTTCTTTCCCATCATGCATGGCACACCTATCATACTGCCATGGTCTTCCAAGGAGTATGTGACAGTAGTCCATTGGAAGAATATCACAAATAACACTATCCACCAATATATCTAGCAATCTTTTCATCTTCATTCTCATGATGACTAGATCTTAAACTCAATTTATAAAACTCCTCAGTATAAGACTTAATATCCATCTCCCTTTGTCTTAAATTTTGCAACCTCTTAAACAACTGAACTTGATGATCCTTGGGTAAGAATTTACCTTTGAGTTTTGATATCATCTTATCCCATGATGTGATTTTAGACTTTCTTTGCTTCCTCCTCTCAGATTGAAAGTAATCCCACCATACCAAAGCATGACCCTGCAACTTAGTTTTTGCAATCTTGACCCTTTGTTCTTTAGGAACCTCATCCCATTCAAAATGGTTATCAATTGCAGCAATCCAATCCAATAGTTTTTCATCATTTAAACTACCACCATACTTAGGAACATCAAGTTTTACCTTAGGCTTGTCAGTCTTCACTACCTTCATCAACCTTGCAATTCTTTGATCCTCTGGAGTAAGCTCTTCTTCCACATCTTCAAACTCCTCAGATCTTCCTCTTCTTCAGTCTCAATCTCTTCCACTTCCTTTCTTTTTTTTGTCTCCAATGCTATGACTCTCTCTTCCAACTCTCTAAGTTCTCTTGCATGCCTATCTTTCATCTCCTTCATCTCTTTAGCCATATCATTCTTCTTTGGAGGCATCTTAGCAACCTTGCCTCTTCACCTTCTTCTTCAACCTGCAAAATGAAAACATATCTACTTCTTGAAGCTCTGATACCACTATGATGCACAACATCAATAACCAAACTCCTCAACACCATCATTTCTTCAAGGGATTTCAATCCCAAACAGAATCAGGAGAAGATCAAATTAAACAAACAACTTGTTTACTAAACTTTTCATCAATTTCTCTTCAAATTCACTTGATTTCTTTAGTTCTATAAAACTCCAAGACAACATGTCAGTTTCCCAAATCACTAAAATCATATTCTAGACCATTATCAACATCTAATTGACTAATCTTAACAAAAGAACCTGATCAAAGGCATTGAACCAACCAATACTTCAATATTCACCAAAACCTCCTTAATACAACTCACACTCCCCAAGGCTAATAGACATACATTCTTACCTTCAAACTATTATCAGACTTACAAGAGCCTCATAATCATCATGCTTCTAATAGAAACAAACCAATAACATATTCACATAACTCTGAGTTATCAGATTTAATGATTTTCACAGTCATAACACCATTCTTCATCAAGATTCCACCCTAGTCTAAACATCAAATCAACAACCTTAACCTTTAACATTTTCCCAAATCATTGAAATACCTTTGAAAACATTATTTAAGTAGTTACATCACAAATCTAATCACAAATACCACTGGCCTCTGTTTTAACACTCATTTCATCAATTTCCTTGTAGGTTAGCAAAGCCCTAAATCGGGTGATACAACTCTACCATCTTTGCATCAACACAAGCTTGATATAGTTTTGGAGACCCATTACAGAGTATTTAGACATATCACAAAAACATTGCCACTTGTTTTGAGAGAAACATCAGAAAACTGGTCTGATACGTTGCTCCCAGCCACAAATTAGGTTAAATTTGCAAGGTGACTACCAACAAATCATCTCCAAATCACTAACCAACCTTAAAGAGTCTTTTGTCATACCTCCAAACTCAGAATTCCATGATTTTCAAGAGTTATTAGATCCATTAAAACATTCAAATATTAAAACCATTGAATATAGGCTTTGTAAACAAAATAATGAGGGTTTCTTGGAATATCACCTTCCACATCTTCTACCAATGTTCCATATCTTCCAACACCTTTAAATACACCTACAAACATCATCTATACCCTTCTCAAGCCATGGAAAACTCTATTTCTTCATTATGCATGACTGTAGCATCAAATTTTATGTGGAAACCTTCAATTTTTGTGTGTAACAGCAACTTCATCTGAGCATTCTTGCATTTCCCTGTACCTACAATCATAAAAAACATTCAAAACACCCTAACATTAACCTAATCCACTAATCTACTTGGCCTACATTGGTGGAGTAGTGATGAAATGCTCTATTAGACTCTCAAACCCACTATAAAAAGAACTATACCAACCCCCTTTTTGCACGCCTTACAATGCCTTTTATAACTTTTTCCCTCTTAGCAACTACCTTTTCTAACTTCTCATTGGTACAACTACCCTTTTAAATCTTAATCTTCCTTGATTTATGCTCTCTCTTACTGCATAATTAGATCATGATTACTTTTTAACAACATTGTATTATTTTCATTTTTTATATTTTCACCTCCTAGTGACTTATTTTATGACTTGATTACATTTAAATTAGCCATTACAAGGCCTTGACACATCATTTTGTCTTGAACATACAAATTGGACAAATTAGCCTTTTGAAGGCATTACAAGCCATAGACAAGGCAGTGAACTATTTGAAAAAATGCCTCAAATAAATGCAGTCTCATGGTGATGGAATGCAATGACAATAATCAACATGAGACCGCATTTCATTCAGGCATTTTTTCAAACAATTCACTGTCTTGTCTATGCTACCACATTTTTCATACATGTCTACCAAAGCATCTTCTCAAATAGTTCACTGCCTTGCTGCTATGGCTAAAAGCCTAAAACAAGTTCTTTCGAACAAGCTATGGATGCTTAGAAAAAATCTATTGAAGCATAATAGTAAGCAATAGCATAGACAAGGTAGTGAAATGCTTGAAAAAATGCCTCAAAGAAATGTGGTCTTATGGTGATGGAATGCCATGACGAATGCCTATGGCTATGGATTGTCATGGCATTCCATCACCATGAGAGGGCATTTCTTTGAGGCATTTTTTCAAACAGTTCACTGCCTTGTTTATGCTACGACATTTTTCATTCATGTCTACCAAAGCATTTTATCAAACAGTTCATTGCCTTGCTGTTATAGCTAAAAGCCTAAAACAGGTGCTTTCGAACAAGCTATGGATGCTTGGAAAAAGTCTATCAAAGCATAATAGTAAGCAACAAGCTATGGTCTCATTGTTTTTTTTCACATGAAAATCAACACGATTTTATTCACATTTTTTTGAAAGTTTTAAAAGCATTTTTTGCCGATCAGACGAGAAGTTTCTAAGTGTCACGGTGTCCGAGTAATAGCATGCTGAGGTTCACAACCATTTTGCACTTTGGACCCTTAAGGGATCGATCTGGTTAAACGTAGCTCAGAGGGATTCCGCGTATTTGGGTGCGAAAGGGGACCATGCCTAGCGTATACATACCTATTCGGATGCATTGGAACTTTTCGTTTGGTCACACAAGTTGCAGAACAGAAGTTGCACCACTTTGCAACTTTCAACTACTTGCATTTGACAACTTTTTCCTCGAGTGAAAATTTGCCACCATAGGAAAAAGCCTCTGAGATAGAAAAAACTAAGTAAGGTTATTGTACAGGGGCCCAACATGATCCCATAGGATCAAACGAGAAGTTTCTAAGCGTCACGGTGTCCGAGTAATAGCATGCTGAAGTTCGTAGCCATTTTACACTTTGGACCCTTAAGGGATCGATATGGTTGAATGTAGCTCAGAGCGATTCTGTGTGTTTAGGTGCGAAAGAGGACCATGCCTAGTGTAAACGTACCCACCTAGATGCATTGGAACAATCCGTTTGGTCACACGAGCTGTAGAACGAAAGTTGCACCACTTTGCAACTTTCAACTACTCACATTTAACAACTTTTTCCCTGAGTGAAAATTCACCAACACAGGAAAATGCCTCCAAGATAGCAAAAACCGAGATAGTTTATTGTAGAGGGGCCCAACATCATTCCATAGGATTAGATGAGAAGTTTCTAAGCATCACGGTGTCCGAGTTATAGCATGCTGAAGTTCGCAGCCATTTTTCACTTTGGACCCTTAAGGGATCAATCCGGTTGAACGTAGCTCGGAGCGATTCTGCGTATTTGGGTGCTAAAGAGGACCATGCCTAGCATAAACATACCTATTCAGATGTGTTAGAATAGTTTGTTTGGTCACACAAGCTGCAGAACAAAAGTTGCACCACTTTGCAACTTTCAACTACTTGCATTTGACAAATTTTTCCCCAAGTGAAAATTTGCCAGCACAGGAAAATGCCTCCAAGATAGCAAAAACCGAGCGACTTTATTGTAGATGGGCCCAATGTGATCTTGTAGGACTAGATGAGAAATTTTTAAGCATCATGGTGTCCGAGTAATAGCATGTTGAATTTCCCAGCCATTTTGCACTTTGGACCCTTAAGGGATCGATCGGGTTGAACGTAGCTCAGAGTGATTCTGTGTGTTTGGGTGTGAAAGAGGACCATGCCTAACGTAAATGTACCCACCCGGATGCGTTGGAACAGTTCGTTTGGTCAGACGAGCTGTAGAACGAAAGTTGCACCACTTTGCAACTTTCAACTACTTGCATTTGAGAAGTTTTTCGCCGATTGAAAATTCGTCAGCACAGGAAAATTCCTCCTAGATAGAGAAAACTGAGCGAGGTTATTGTAGATGGGCCCAAAATAATCTTGAAGGACCAAATGAGAAGTTTCTAAGCGTCACGGTGTCCGAGTAATAGCATGTTGAATTTTACATCCATTTTGCACTTTGGACCCCTAAGGGATCAATCCGGTTGAATGTAGCTTGGACCGATTTTACGTGTTTGGGTGTGAAAGAGGATCGTGCCTAGCGTAAACGTACCTACTCAGATGTGTTGGAAGAGTTTGTTTGGTCAGATGAGCTACAAAATGAAAGTTGCACCACTTTGCAACTTTCAACTACTTGCATTTGACAACTTTTTCCCCAAGTGAAAATTCGCCAGCACAGGAAAATGCCTCTGAGATAGCGAAAACCAAGCGAGTTTATTGTAGATGGGCCCAAAATGATCTTGTAGGATCAGATGAGAAGTTTCTAAGCATCACGGTGTCCGAGTAATAGCATGCTGAATTTTGCAGCCATTTTGCACTTTAGACCCTTAAGGGATCGATCCGGTTGAACGTAGCTCACAGTGATTCCATATGTTTGGGTGCGAAAGAGGACCATGCCTAGCATAAATGTACCCACCTAGATGCATTGGAATATTTTTTTTGGTCACACGAGCTATAGAACGAAAGTTGCACCACTTTGCAACTTTCAACTACTTGCATTTAACAACTTTTTCCCCGAGTGAAAATTCGCCAGCATAGGAAAATGCCTCCGAAATAGAAAAAACTGAGCGAGGTTATTGTAGATGGGCCCAACATGATCTTTTATGATCATAAAAGAAGTTACTAAGCATCACGTTGTCCGAGTAATAGCATGATGAATTTCACAACCATTTTGCACTTTGGACCCTTAAGGGATCGATCTGGTTGAACGTAGCTCAGAGCGATTCCGCGTGTTTGGGTGAGAAAGAGGACCATGCCTAGCATAAACGTACCCACCCAGATGCGTTGGAACAATTTTTTTGGTCACATGAGCTGCAGAATGAAAGTTGCACCACTTTGCAACTTTCAACTACTTGCATTTGATAACTCTTTCCCTGAGTGAAAATTCACCAGCATAGGAAAATTGCTCTGAGATAGCAATAAACGAGAGAGGTTATTGTAGAGGGGTCTAACGTGATCTCGTAGGTTTAGACAGAGATTTCGTAATCACCATGGTTTATGAGTAATACCCTATCAAATATTGTTGCCCTTTTGCACTTTGCACCCTTAAGGGATTGAGTCGGTTGAACCATAGTAGTTGTTTTGTTGAATGTCATACCCTAAGGTATGTTAGAGATGACCTAGGTTGCATCGATTTCTATGAGGAATATACTACCCCTACCTTGTCAACCCTAAGCAATATGATTTTAGGGGTACTCTCGATGTTAGGAGTAACGTATAATGAACCATACCCAAGCCCTTGATATTTTTGTCATTTGTCTAGAAAAACAGGTTATCTTATTCCTTGTTGATGTAGACCGAGGCTACCATATCATGTGAATCCCCCATGCTCTTAATGACTTGGAAACCCTTACCACATTGATCTATTGGTAGGGTTGATTTCTCTTTCGCATATTTGTACAACAATTTGGAGATGTCTTCCTCTATAACCTCTTTGTTTAGCTCTCCCCACTTGCAGAAAACCATGGGTTCAAATTTGATTATAGAAGAGGCCTTTTCTATGTGTTATGGTTTTCCATACATGTCTTAGGAGACGATGGGAGTTGTCGTACATAAAAATACCCTTTAAGACCATAGTCTCTACAACCCTTGTCTTGTCTCGTATTTGGACCTTGATATTTGGAAAGGATTTATGTGAGGTGGATGACGAGGCTAAAGTGGATGGATCAATATAGGATGATGAATGTGAGGCAATATCATTTTTAGGCACTTGGAGTAGTTTTTGATATTTTTCTTCAAAGTTATGATAATAATGGAAAGGTCAAGGGTGAAGGGCACACAATCAACTGAGAGGGGGGATGAATTGGTAGATCCAAACAATTACAATTGTTAGTCTATGTTCAATCCTTTAGGGTCAAAACAACCTTTTCTTTTAAAATTTGTAAGAGGTTAGTCTCTAATGCCTTGAATGAGTCAAATTCACATGCATGAGTAGGTTGTTTTGTTATGATTGAATTTACCAAAGACCAAGTTGAGACGTTAGGGTTTTGTTACCTTTTAGGTCTCTTCTACCAATTTTTCCAGCTTTCATGGCAGTCAAATGTGCTACAAGCTTTCAAATGGGAGACTACAAAGAAGTTAATGTCAATTCTCACACTTCTACATTTAATTTCCATCATCAAAAGTGGTATTGCAATGTCCACACTTATTACTTTCCAGTTTAAATGCCTTAGAAATATTGTTGTAGGGCAGTTTCACGTGGAAATGAATATATGATGAGTAAAGGAAGTATGGAAAAGCTTATGCAGCCCTAGAGATCATCATTTTCAGTACATGCAAGGACATGCACGTAGAGGTGATTTTGACAGGTCTGGTGTTTTGCTTATTGTAAGAACCCTTATATCTTTTATAAGGAGATACCACAACCACCATGCTTATGTTGCTAATAGTATTGCTTTCCAAATATTTTAAAGAGGGCATGTATACATTGATAGAGCAAATCAACAACAAAGATAAAAGGATACCATATAGAGCTTAGAGTATGCTTTGATAATTTGAACAATAGTGACAATTGTGTCAAAAAGAGAATATAAGGGCAAGGACAATGTCTAATAGGTAGAGATCAAAAGGGACTATGCCAATAAACTCAAAGGAGTAGATTTGATACTGAAAAGGAGTGAAGTGATGGCATATGACAGTTAATTGGAAAAAGATAGCAGCAACATATCAAATCATCAAGAGATAACACAGATTGAAGAAACCCTAGATGTTCAGATAGAGGGACCATTCAGGATTTCAAGGAAGATCACTGCTAACAGTTGGTTAGGGTATTTGAAAGTCCATCAGAAGGTTTTGTGAATGAGGTTAGACAATCTTTAGATGAATATAATATTTTCTTTTGTGGCTTTTGGGTTAGACAAGCATCATGAATGTAGTGATCAGTTGTTAAGTACAGTAAACAATGTTGTACCTCCAACTTGAGATGTCATTTGTGGAGTTCCTTCAAATAGAGATGTGTTTGCTGATGTACTTTCAAAATGCAATATTTTTGATGGTGTCTCTTCAATTGGAGATGTGATTTTCGATGTACCTGGAAAACCACATGTTGTTGTCAATGTTTCTTCAATTGGAGAAGTGCATTGAGCTTCACCTATGGTTGATGATGTGCCCCCAACTTCTATATCCATTCCTATCCTTCCACGAACTTTCCTCATTCGTGCCCTTTGTTTTGCCAATTTGACATCTCTCTTAGATTACACGGGAATTTGTGGCTGTATGGGCTACAATTCCTTTGCTTCACAAGCTACATTTTTTGATTCTCTTCTCCTTACATTTTTAACTACACATTCTTTTGGTATTAGAGGCTTCGGTTGTTTCCTCGGCATGACCTTGAATGCCACATGTCCACAAACACACATAGATCAAAAGTAAGTAATGCATTTTACAAAAATATTGATGCAGAGAGGGGTGGAAACCATTCAATACATCAAATCAATGAGAATCACAAACCTAGGGTATAAATTGCTGCCACCTAAATGAAAACTAGAGACTCTTGTGTTTATTTTTCTCAAAACCAATTTTTTGATTGTCAACAAAGTCATGAAGAATATGGATTCAAAGAAGGGTTTGTGATGCTATATCTTATAATTATTCACTATTTCTTTGGCAATGAGGTAACTTAGAAAGATAATAAGCATTCTCAGCTATGTCAATTCACTTGAATTTATCTAAGCACATGTGATGAAGCTGAATTTTTTATGAAACAAAAAAAATAATGGACACTTGTAATAACATTGATGAAAGCTATTAGGTTTTCCAAATTAGATGAAAATAAAAATTTTCCAAATTAGTTGAAAAAAGAATGAAATACAGTGAATTCCACTAGCCATGCTGGAAATGGAATACTATAAGCAATGCAAATATAATTTGAATAAGTAAATTTATGTTAAGTAAATGTCATGTTTTTTATTTCTTTTGTTCTTCAAACTCATAAAAATTGAACTTTTTTATGCAAATCTAAAAATTGAACTTTTTAATGCAAATCCCATCTAATTCAATGTTGAATTCTAAGTCCAATTGTTATGATTAATAAAATCATTAAGGAAATTTAGTTTATATTGTCAAAAACAAACAAATATACTAAATACAAATATTTCAATTTACCAAAACGAATATATTACCTCAGATAATGTAAAATGATGTAGAAACTTCAAAATATCTTCTTCTACGTTGTCTACCATGCAAATTGGTGGTAAAAAGGGGATGGATCAAGCATAGATTGGTACAATATGAAGTCAACTGCAGAAAAAAAAGGCGTTTCTGACTCAGATAAAGCGTTGAACCAAACAAATATAGGAGAATGTGGGTCTGAATCAGGGGTCAACCCTTATTTTTACTGTTTCAAGGTAAACCCATTTGGCGAGAGCCAAATATGTTCCTTTGAAAAGGAGAGACTTTAGAGAGAGGGAGAGACACAAAGTGGAAGAGAGATAGAGGGAGTGAGAGAGAGAGGGAGTGGGAGAGAGAGAGGGGGGTGGTAGGGAGAGACTTGAGAGAGAGAGAGGGGGAGGGAGAGGGCGTGGGAGGGATAAACCTAAGAGAGAGAGAGAGAGGCTGGGAGGGAGACACTTGAGAGAAGGAGAGGGAGTCAAAGTGGGAGAGAGGGGGTGGGAAGGAGATACCTAAGAAAGTAGGCTGGGAGATAAGTGAGGGCTGACAAAGAGGGATTGTGAGATAAGTGAGGCCTAATCCCTCAACCCCTATACCCTGTCAACCCTCAACCCTTAACCCTCAACCTTTGAACCATAATCCCTCAACCCCTATACCCTCTTAATCCCTCAACCCTCAACACTTAACCCTCAACCCTTAAAACCTAATCCCTCAACCCCCATACCCTCTTAATCCCTCAACCCTCAACCCTTGACCCTTAAACCCTAATCCCTCAACCCCCATACCCTCTTAATCCCTCAACCCTCAACCCTCAACCATTAAACCCTAATCAATCAACCCCTCTATAATATTAATCCCTCAACCCTTAACCCTTACCCCTCAACCCTTAAACCCTAATCCCTCAACCCCTATACCATGTCAACCCTCAACCCTTAACCCTCAACCCTTAAACCCTAATCCCTCAACCCTATACCCTCTTAATCCCTCAACCCTTAAACCCTTCCCTCAACCCTTAAACCCTAATCCCTCAACCCCCATAACAATTCTTAATCCCTCACCCTTCAACACTAACCATCAACCCCTATACCCTTAATCCCTCAACCCTCAACCTTAACCTCTTAAAACCTAATCCTCAACCCTATATTCCACTTAATCCCTCAACCCTTAAACCCCATACCTCTTATCCAACCCTCAATCCCCCATACCCTACTTCTTAATCCCTCAACCCTCAACCTCTTAAACCCTAATCCCTCAACCCCTATACCCTCTTAATCCCTCAACCCTCAACCCTCAACCCTCAACCCTTAAACCCTAATCCCTCAACTCCCTATACCCTCTTAATCCCTCAACCCTCAACCCTTAAACTCTAATCCATCAACCCCTATACCCTCTTAATCCCTCAGCCCTCAACCCTTAACCCTTAAACCCTAATCCCTCAACCCCCATACCCTCTTAATCCCTCAACCCTCAACCCTTCAACCCTAATACCTTGACCCCTATACCCTCTTAATCCCTAAACCCCTGAACCCTTAACCCTTAAACTCTAATCCATCAAACCTTAAACCCTAATCCCTCAACCCCTCTACAATATTAATCCCTCAACCCTCAACCCTCAACCGTTAAACCCTAATTCCTCCACCCCTATACCCTCTTAATCCATCAACCCTCAATCCTTAAACCCTAATCCCTCAACCCCGATACCCTCTTAATCCCTCAACCCTCAACCCTCAATCCTTAAACCCTAATCCCTCAATCCCTATAACCTCTTAATCCCTCAACCCTCAACCCTTAACCCTTAAACCCTAATCCATCAACCCCGATACCCTCTTAATCCCTCAATCCTCAACCTGTAAACCCTAATACCTCAACCCCTATACCCTCTTAATCCCTCAACCCTCAACCCTTAACCCTTATACCATAATCCCTCAACCCTCAACCCTCAACCCTTAACCCTTAATCCCTAAACCCTCTACTTGAGAGAGAGAGAGGGAGAGGTGGTGGGAGCGACATTCTTGAGAGAGAGGGATAGGGAGAGGGAGGGAGTCACTATGAGAGGGAGAGGGTCTAGTAGGGGGAGACTTGACAAAGAGAGAGGAATATGGGGTAGGACGAAGATACTTGAGACAGAGAAGGAGGGAGATAGGGTGGGAAGGAGAGACATTAGAGAGAAGGAGAGAGATAGAGGGAGTGAGAGAGAGAGGGAGAGAGACAAAGTGGGAGACAAAGAGAGAGGGAGTGGGAGAGAGAGAGAGAGAGGGAGAGGGAGAGAGAGAGAGAGAGAGAGAGAGAGAGAGAGAGAGAGAGAGAGAGAGAGGAGAGAGAGAGAGAGAGAGAGAGAGAGAGAGAGAGAGAGAGAGAG